>WNWK01017676.1:0-41823 GCA_009830355.1 Cherax destructor
CCCCCGGGAGACCGGAGAGGGATTGGGACATCCCCAGGCGATCCAGATTCCATGGCAAACTACACCACCGCCAAGAACCTCAATGGAATGGGAATGGACCACGGTACCCTTCCCCCTACCTAGGAACTGGAATGCCTGTGGAGAGAAGCTCCTAGGGTAAAAATGGGAAGGAAATAAGGGAGGGATGAGGAGGAGGGGGAGGAGGAAAGGGAAAAGGGAGGATGGGGAAGATGGGAAAGGGAGGGAGGATTGGGGGGTAATTAGGTTCGGTCTGAGGAAGAAGACCAAAAGGTCCAATTCCTCAGACCGATAGCCTCTTTACCTCGTCAAGGAGCCCCCCTTAAAGAGGTGATGCTGGTAAGGGGCTCTTGATCTATGGAATTGGATCTGCTCTGGTTCCCTGAATTGAGCCTGAATACCTTCCAATCCATCCCCCCCACATGAGCTGTATAATCCTACAGGATTAGTTCTCCCCCATGATTATAATTATATACTCTCCATCCTCACTAGTCTCAGATCAAGCATATTAAACTGTTAGTACACCCTACCCCTGCAGCACTGTATGACCCTTGTGGGTTTAGAACTTAGTTTTTAATTATAACAAGTGAAAAAATAAATGCTGCAATTGGCTTACTGGACAAAGACAATGGAAAGTGAAGCTAACAACTTGAGTACCTTTTAAAAATTGGTTGGATAAATGTATGGTAGAGAAGGGTTGAATTTTGAGTAAGCATATTGCGGTGCTGCTGCATTATGTACCACGTTGCATACCACTTGAAACTAGTAAGATTTCATTTCGTCTCCATGATGAGACCATTAAATAACTTCACTACAGCAATAAGTTATACTAATTGGCACAGAGAATTTATTGTTGATGAGCACTGACAAATGGGTAAATTTTTCTGTGAAGATTACTATACTAATAAAGTCAAAACAATTGTTTTATGCTAGAAGGTTCAAAGAAATAAGGCAATATGAAGAAGAACTGGAATATACTCAAATCCTGGTTTCTCAGAAATTCTCTGAAACTTGAGATATTGTCCTAACACAATGAACCACATATCCAGCATGCTGAAACAGTCAATGCATTAAATGATTTCTTCTCTACCATAGGATCAAGTCTAGGTAGCAAAATCCCAAGTACCACAGCTCTAGTGACTACCTTGTTGGAAATTTTCTGAACTCCCTCTATCTGGCTCTAACTAATTGGAGTAGGACTTGAGGTCTCTAATAATAAACTTGCTGAAAAACAAGTCGGGAAAGTTTACATAAGTATCACTACTATTGTTCAAAAGATCTCATGTGCTTTCACCCACCATTGCAATACTGTTTGATGTTTGACATCATTAGAAACCAACACATTCCCAACAATGTTTAAGATAACAAGGGTTACCTCAATACAGAGGAGACCCAATCACTGTAAATAACTATG
Source organism: Cherax destructor (assembly GCA_009830355.1). NCBI lineage: Eukaryota > Metazoa > Arthropoda > Malacostraca > Decapoda > Parastacidae > Cherax > Cherax destructor. The sequence continues at coordinate 1,433 of WNWK01017676.1, forward strand.
TATAGTCCTATATCTTACTATCAAAAATAAAAAAATTAATTGACAAGATTATACTCATTTCTAGCATCAGTCAACCCATTAGTTTGGTTTCAGACCAAGAGCACAAACAATGCAATTATAAACTTGCTAGACTTCCTTTATTCAGAATAAATTATTATTATTATTATAATCAAATAGAAGCGCTAAACCACAGGGGTTATACAGCGCTGCAGGTTATTGCAGGATGCAGGGAGAATGGGTTGTAAGAGGGAGATGGATGATTAGTAGGGTATGGAGTGCAGCAGGATGGTGGTTAGTGCAGGGATAGAGGGTAGCAAGAGATCAAGGTAGAAGGGACTGAGGGAGGTGCTAGAGGTATAATCTTCAGAGTTTGTGTAGTAAGTCAGTTTCTGTCAAAAAGTCAACGAGAGAGTCAGGATTAAAGGAGGGTCCATCTGCAAGAAGGGAAGGTAAAGAAAGGGCCGCAGAGCGAAGACGCCGTTGGAGGTAAATTCTGCGTGCTCGTTGATAGAGTGGGCAGTTCAACAGAACATGTCGAACAGACACTGGAACCTGACAATGCTCACAGAGAGGGGCAGGGAGCCTCTCCATGAGATACCCGTGAGTAAGACGAGTGTGGCCGATGCGAAGACGGGAGAGTGTAGTCTCCCAACCTCGACATTGGTGACAAGAAGAAGGCCAGAAACCTATAACCGGTTTAATAAATTAAGTTTGTTATTCAGCAGGTAAGACCAGCGTTGTTGCCAACGGGTGCGAAGGTGGGTAGCAATGACTGCAAAATAGTCCGTGAAAGGAACACCTCTATATGAAACTGGAAGGTCATGTACTGCTGACCGCGCAGCAGTGTCTGCCTGTTCATTGCCCTGTACGTCAACATGACCAGGGACCCAACAAAAGACAATATCTTTATGCTTGCTAAAGATACGGCGTATCCAAAGGTGGATACGAAGAACTAGGGGGTGAGGTGTATCAATTTTACGGATAGCCTGTAAAGCACTAAGGGAGTCTGAAACGACCACAAATGGTGACACAGGCATAGATGCAATATGGATAAGTGCCACAAGAATGGCATACAATTCAACCGTAAATATGCTAGCCGAGGGTAATAGATGCCCTCGTACGACGCTGTCCAGAAACACTGCTGCGAATCCGACGCTGTCAGATGACTTTGAACCATCGGTGTATACTGCGATGGCATGGGAATGAGAACGGAAATGGTCTAGAAAGAAAGAGCGAGAAGCCGCCGTAGGTAGTTGGCCTTTCGCGCAAGGTAGAGGAATAGAACAGACACGGACAGCAGGAACTTCCCAAGGGGGCAGGGGAAAGGGAACATATAGAGGTGGGAGCTGAAGGGAAGACAGGAGTGAATGTAGACAAAGAGAAAAGGGACGAAGTAAGCAGGGGCGACGAACAAATAAAGAGCGCCTACTAACATCTGTAACAATCCTATACATGGAAGGATTGCGGAGGTCATGAGAGCGAACAAAATAGCGAATGCAATGTGCATCACGACGATCGGATATGCAGAATAAAGAATATCCACTAGGTCTCTTTACAGACTTGACTCTCTCATTGACTTTTTGACAGCAACTGACTTACTACACAAACTCTGAAGATTATACCTCTAGCACTCCCCTCAGTCCCTTCTACCTCAATATCTTGCTACCCTCTGCTGTATAACCCTTGTGGTTTAGCGCTTCTTTTGATTATAATAATAATTGCTACCCTCTACCCCTGCACTATCCACTGTCCTGCTGCACTCCATACCCTACTGATCATCCCTCTCCCTCTTACAACCCATTCTCCCTGCATCCTGCAATAACCTGCTGTGCTGTATGACCACAACATCCTGCACCTTAAGCTAGAACATTATGGCATTAGAGGTATATCTTGTATATCTAAGGTCTAACCTTAACAAGTGACACCAATATGTCTCCATCAAGGGCATAACCTCATCAACATGACCTATCAATAGAGGGTTTTCCAAGGTAGTGTTTTAGGCCCATTGCTTTTCCTCATATCAATGATCTTCAAAATGCATCTCAAGAACTTAAACCTGTTCTGTTTGCAACCACAAGAACTTTCGTCATCTCCCTTCCAAATACGAATTCTCTCAACACTGTTAATGGGTGTCCAACTTAATGTTATGATTAACGGTTCTCCCATTGTAAGACAAAAAGAAAAATTCTTAGTTCTGTTCCTTGTCAGCAACTTGAAATTCAACACCCACACAACACAAAAAAGTATCCAAATAAGTTGGCATCTACTTACATTATACGTACTATCTGCCTGCCTATAAATACCCCTTCTTCCTGTCCTGTGTGTTAGTGTGACTTTGTAAATGGTCCAAGTCGGACCGAAACGTCGTCGTAAGCTCTCTTTTTTATATGTGCGGGTTGTGTATCTAAACTATCCCTACCTCTATTTGTGCCTGGGGATCCACTACAGTATATCAACTTAGGCCAATAACAACCCAACAAAAAAGCAGCTTTACAAATGATCCAGTTTAGTGCCAGACAATACACACTTCCACTCTTCAAAAATCTAAACTTGCTTAATAAACACACATTTCACTCATACTACCGTGCATACTGTATGACTCTTAATGGGTTTTGTACGTAGTTTTGATTGTAATAATAATACTGTGCATAGTACATATACAGAACAATCAATTCTAATATCTCTCCTGCTCTGATAGATGTAACAAAACTCAACTGCATAATACTAGACACAAGAATCTGATATTCCCCATATCCAAAACTCTTTGCCTGAAGATTCCAGTCTCCCACTTCAAAGCTACTGTCAAAACACACTTCCTTACCTTAATTTGATCCTGGTAACAATTTATGCCAAACAAATTCTAAAACCCTGTGTCATCCAATATTGTCCCTGGTCTTGTTCCAGCCTTCCTTCAACTATAAAGACATCTTTTGTATTAATTAGAATTTTATACTAAATTACTAAATACCTTCAATATAATATAAAATAAATATTATAATGTTCTGTCTCTCATTGTCTAGTAATTACAAGTTAGTTTTAAGGCTGCCCAAAATGCCTTGCATAACAAGGGGCTTTCTATAATGGAGTTTATACTGTACAGTATACATAATTGTATACTGTACAGTACTCCATTTTATAGAAATAAAGTTGTTTGTTTTTGTTTGGTAGGGGAAAGAATAAGAGTTTAAAAAATTCTATGGTTAACCTCATCCTTCATAAACCCATCTGCTGACAAGTCAACTTCCAATTATCTGAAAACATTCACTTCTTCCATAATCCCTCTCTCCAATGTGATATCCAATTTTTCTTTATCTAAATCGTTTGATACCCTCATCACCTTACCATGTACCATAGTTAAATTTATTAGTACAATAGTTGGCATACAAGAAAGCCACTAATTATGAAATGCATTTTGGGCAAGTATTTATCTTAAAGCTTGCATGCTACTTAGGAACTAGACATAGCCTATTATGTAAGACTTCTTGTGCAGGTAAATACAATCATAATTATATACAATAGAAAGGTAGATAATGATAAAAGGAAAATTCACCATTTTAGTCATCATGCCACTTTGGGGTCCAGTCCCTGGACCCATTATGTACCTCTGTAATCTTTTGACTACCGCCCACAGGATGGGTATGAGGTGCATAATAAAGATATCAAACTAACATGCCACTCAGGTCAAGAAAAGTATGGTATCTAATCTTGTCTTTAGAGTACTGAGAATCTGTAGCCCCCATTCCTTTATAAAAAGAAAAAGGAATCACTGGATTACGAAACAAATTCAAGGGTTTGGGTTACTTGAATGGTTTATGGTGGTGTGAGGCTTTTGATTTAACCCTTTTAGGGTCCAGAGGCCAAATTTCAGAGTGACAGCCAGGGTCCAAGAATTTAAAAAAAAAAATTTTTTGTTATTTTTTCTTATGAAATGGTAGAGAATCTTTATCTGAAGGTAATAAAACAAAAAGTACGAAATTTGATGGAAAATTGACAAAATTATGCTCTCGCAAATTTTGATGCATCAACGATATTTACGTATCAGCGATTTTGCCGACTTTGACTCCCATTTTAGGCCAATTACATTATTCCAGTCGACCAAATTCTTAGCTATTTCACTAGTATTACTTCCATTCTATCGATTGAGCACAAGAAATCGCCCAGTCAACTGTTTCAACTACAAAATAAAGTGATCGGAAATTGGTAATTTGGCCAATTTAACACAAAGTTCAAAATATTCCAATTTCAAAATAGGGTCCAGAATAAACAATGCAGGCATTCCTGGCACTAAACTAACATTTCCTCTGTTCGTTAGTTATGTTTTATGGCTTTACAAATGAATTCCATTTTGATTTTTTGTTTACATAATGAATTTTTATTCAAACCAAAAAATGGAAGATTTACTGTTATGCAATACTGTAATAATTGTATAAATAATATCACCCCATTTGTGAACGTATATTAGACCCACCAGCTGGAGCGTATTAGACGTGTGAGGTCATTTGTTTACTCTTGAACATCGGCAAAAATTTAACATTATTTCTTAAGGGAGTAAATTCGTTCGGTAATGGCACTTGAGCAGGCTTCTGGAATGAAGTTTTTACGTTACTCGGGGTTCCACTGCTCCAAACTCGAGCAATTATGTAAGTGCTTTTGTAAGTGTATTTCTGGGGGTCTAAAAGGACTAATCTAATTTACATTATTCCTTATAGGAACAAATTCGTCTGGTAACGGCACTTGAACAGCATTCTGGAACGAATTAATTACGTAAACCGGGGTCCACTGTATAAAAAACATATGAAAAAACACTGCAAAGTCAGTTTTAATAAAAAATTACAGTCTCAGTTTTTTCTCTCATTATACACTGTGTGCTGCAGGATTTGTTTTATGTGGTGCACACTTGCCACATAGATGTATTCTCTCATATCTAGGCCCAAATTTAACACTCACAGCTTATCTGAGAGAGCTGAGCTCATGGCGTAGAACTACGGTTTGGACTCTCACCTCAAAGCCGTAGAACTACGGCACGGACCCTGAAAGGGTTCAGGAATTGGACCTATCCTCAAATTCTCTGAATCAAATTTGAATGCCTTTTATTTCCTTCAGGTGCTGTATAATCCCTAAGGGTTGGTTTATTAGAGCTGGTTTGCAAAATGCTAACAAGAATTTTTATGAGGAGAGGCTACAGTTAGTGGTGCCTTATCAAGAAATAGCATAGAATGATTGAATAAAATCTCCAATCATTTTTTTTTTACCCACATAAAGTTGGCAATGCTTTTCTCCAAACATCATAGGAACCGTATCACTGTTGAAGCACCAGTGCCTGCCCATACAAGAGGAAAAATGATTGAATAGTCATTAATTGACACCGAACTGAATTTCAATGTCAAATGGATAATAGAGACTTAGTCCTAATGGTAAATTTGATTTGAAGAAGCATTCCAGCTCGAAACCTACTAGATCAAGGATGGACCAAGCTTTCATACAACTGAAGATATGCTACTCAGTATTATAAGTTGTAACATAATGTAGGAGCACCTCAATATTCCTACTGACCTGTACTAGGCAGGTCCTCAAAACTGAATTCTTCTGAAATATATATTTGTCCAATCAATTTTTAAACTACTCATATTGTTAGCTTCATACTCTCCACTGGCTTGGCCCAGTAGGCCAATTGTAGCATTTCATTTATCTTCTCACCTGACTTGTTGCCCTACTAGTGTGCATTCTGCTGATGAGGACTCCAGTTGTGAGTCGAAATATATGATCTCATTTCCACTGCTGTTTTCTAGTCTACATGTGGGATACTCTTCAGCTAAAACAAGTGTTCATTACACTTTTATTATCATCTCTGGTATTCCAAGTGTATAACTCAATCTGCATTAACTATCCAGGCAAAATAGAGGAACCAAAATTTGGAACCTGCTTCAAGGCTCCCAGGTACTGTAATTTCAAAACCTTATCCTGAATTTGATGTATTATTTAGTATGCAGTAATCATAAACATTTACTAAATAACTATCTTATAATGATAGCTTGTTCAGTTGCCACCTACCATTCTAAATTAAGCCATTTTATTACAGAAATTATTTATGTGGAATTGTCACAAAGCTTAAACTACATGTTATAATCCTTATTATACGTAATAAGGATTATAACATGTACTAGTATCAAGTAGTTCGTGAGTACATTACTGTACTAGTTTTGAGTGCCTGATGCTTCACAAAACAAGAGGCTGTCTTGAAAATACTATACAAAATTATTTTAATTCCAGAGTTTAATAAATACTATATTTCTTGAAAATAAAATCTGACTTTGATATGGTAATGTGAAAAGTGTTAAAGGGAACAAATACTTAAAAAACTTCAATATACTCTGAAATGAATTTTATTTAAACTATTCTGCAACAATATTTTCTACATTTTAATGTATACTTAAAAAAGGACGGCATCCACTAGAATCATGTCTGGAATTCTAGGTTTACAATAACACAAAACAGTTTATTGTACATAAAACCTATCTACATATATGCATGCATGCTTGTGCATACAGTATAACAGATGAAGAGCTAATTTCAACATGGTAAATCTATCATATCTGGAGAATCAAGTTAAAAAAAAACCTATACAAGCAGTATCATGTATCTCATTATTTTTAAATAGAGCCAGAATTAGAGCCTATAATCCCTAATAGTAGTCCCATCGTCTCTCTTTTTAACAAGGACCACCACACCCGTCTTCTGTGCCTCCCCCATACATCCACCAACCTTCATCCCATTTAACAATTTCACAAAACACTCTTATATAATCCCCCAGTATTAACTAAAATCATGTATGATGCTTAGGCCAAATGTAACTCTCTTAAAACCTGCTGCACTATAGTCACGATACTCTCATCACTTTGATATAATTAATGACTTATATGAATTTAGCACCATTTTAATAAAAGAATGATAGTAAAATCTATTCAAATACATAGTCTGTCACCAGTTATCTTAATAAAATAAGAATAATAGTAGTAATAATAATATCAATTTAAGCACTAAAACCATAAGGGTCACACAATGTTGATATCTAAATATATGTATGGGGCCTGTAGGCTTTTTTTTTTTTTAACGAAGCCAAGGAAATGAACCCATCCACCCCATCCTTCGATCAAATCTGATTGTCTTCCATGACCCAAGTGCTGTACGTATGTTAAGGTATGAAGCATAAGGGTCACACAATGTTGATATCTAAATATATGTATGGGGCCTGTAGGCCCCATACATATATGGAAGAGCTGGTAAGTCAAGTTTATTGACAATATAAACACAGTTATCCATGGAGGCAAAGAAGGGAATGTACGAAAGTATTGTGGTACCAACACTCTTATATGGGTGTGAAGCATGGGTTGCAAATGCTGCAGCGAGGAGGAGGCTGGAGGCAGTGGAGATGTCCTGTCTAAGGGCAATGTGTGGTGTAAATATTATGCAGAAAATTCGGAATGTGGAAATTAGGAGAAGGTGTGGAGTTACTAAAAGTATTTGTCAGAGGGCTGAAGAGGGGTTGTTGAGGTGGTTTGGTCATTTAGAGAGAATGGATCAAAGTAGAATGACTTGGAGAGCGTATAAATCTGTAGGGGAAGGAAGGCGGGGTAGGGGTCGTCCTAGAAAAGGTTGGAGGGAAGGGGTAAAGGAGGTTTTGTGGGCGAGGGCTTGGACTTCCAGCAAGCATGTGTGAGCGTGTTAGATAGGAGTGAATGGAGACGAATGGTTTTGGGACATGACGATCTGTTGGAGTGTGAGCAGGGTAACATTGTGTGAAGGGATTCAGGAAACCAGTTAATTGATTTAGTTGGACTTGAGTCCTGGAAATGGGAAGTACAATGCCTGCACTTTAAAGGAGGGGTCTGAGATAGTGACAGCTGGGAGGGACTTTTCTCAGCTGTAGTATCTGAGCTCCTCTGCAAAGACAGTGATTATGTATGAGTGTGGTGAAAGTGTTGAATGATGATGAAAGTTTTTTCTTTTGGGGATTTTCTTTCTTTTGGGTCACCCTGCCTCGGTGGGAGACGGCCGACTTGTTGAAAAAAAAAAAAAAAAAAAAAAAAAAAAAAAAATAAACACAGTACTTAACTGGAAGTAATTCTTGGTATTAAATCAATGTTAAGAATTAACAAACTGGTTTCTGTTCTTTAATATTGATAAAATTGTGATTAATGAATACAGGAGACTAGGAGCTACGTGCTTAACTTATGTTGTTGCCTGCCTTTAATGTCTGCCTCTCATTACTATTATAATCAAAACCAAGCACTAAACCCATGAGGGTCATCTGCCTGACATAATGCCTGCCTTTCCCAGTACATTTTCCTGTGTTCTGATCTTCAGAAAACATGTGATTTGACCTAGCTTTAGTTTTCTCACCTCTTCTGACCTTTCTTCCAGTACACTATTTCCTTCACCTGATCTATCTCTACCTTTCTCCTCACCAGTTTATTGACCTTTATTCTTGTGTTCCCATTCCTCTCTCAGCTGTGACTTAACAATGATTCAAGAGTGACCTAAAAAGAAAAACGAAAGTTTTTCTTTTTAAATTTAGTACGTAATTTATACAAGAGAAGGGGTTACTAGCCCCTTGCTACCAGCATATATAATAATAACAATAATAATAATATCTTTATTTCTACAAGTACAGTGGACCCCCGGATTTCGTACTGCTCCCAACTCGAACAATTATGTAAGTGTATTTTTGTAAGTGCTTTTGTAAGTATATTTTTGGGGGTCTAAACAGACTAATCTAATTTACATTATTCCTTATGGGAACAAATTCGTTCGGTAACGGCACTCGAACAGCATTCTGGAACGAATTATGGCCGATAACCGGGCGTCCACTGTACGTACATGTACAAGGTATACAGGCCTAGTTGACATCAATGACATACTGTACTGCTATATCATAAACAGAACTGTGGCTTGGCCAGGACTCGACCCTGCTTTCCTATGCCCAGCCCTGTGTGAACTGTGGAGTGATGCGTACTTAGTTCAGTTCACACAAGGCTGGGCATGGGAACGCAGGGTCGAGTCCTGGCCAAGCCGCAGTTCTGTTTATGATTTCATTGATACTACTAGTATACATAGAAAGTCCCTTGGTATGCAGAGCATTTCAGGAAAATTAGGTCAGTTTTGTCCCAGGATGCGACCCACACCAGTCGACTAACACCCAGGTACCCATTACTACTGATGGGTGAACACAGACAACCAGTGTAAGGAAACACGCCCAATGTTTCTACCCTCACTGGGAATCACACCTGGACCATCACCATGTGAAGCGAGAGCTTTTGCCACCAGGCCACAGGCCTGTATATTGCAAATACAGTACTGAATTATGCTTCACTGGAAATAATTTGTGTTGATATATACACCAGTAGGGATTATACAGTGCCTGGGAAATGGGAGGACAAGTTCAATGCCTTGAGGCATCCTACACACACATGTTCAGTGTTTTGTACTGGCCTGTACTCTTTAATCTGTAGTTTATAACTGAATACTGTACTATATACCACTACTGGATGCACCACCTATAGATACCATATACCACAAAACACACTGTATGGTGGTATGTTACCAGTGGATATACCATACCCCACCACTGGGTATGCCATACCCCCACTAGGTTATCCTAGGTAATTTACACATTTTAAACCATGTATGATAATTGTATCTGTGTGTACCTTTACCTAAATAAACTTACTTACGCTACTGGATATGCCATACCCCACCACTGGTTACGCCATATTCCACCACTAGATATGCCATACCTCACCACTGGGTATGCCAGATACTAGCTCCAGTAATGCCATCACAAGGTATACCATATAACACCATTGGATACACCATATGCCATCAATGAATACACCATAAGCCGACACAGGATATGCCATCACCAGATTTACCAAATACGTACCATCATTGGATATACCATTTGCCTCAGCACCAAAGGGGGTGACCCATAGAAGAAAACACATTTACCATTATTCAGTTGCTGTCTTGCTAAAAGTGTACTGTATATTATATAATGTAGTACATATATCTATTGTGTAGTGTATTACATTTAGGGGAGGAGTTCTAAACCAAGAGAGGTCATACAGTGCTTGGGGAACTGGTAGGCATTTAAGTTCAATTCAAGGAAGGGGACCTCAGGTGCAATTAGACCAAGAGACCCTCACCTGCATCAAGGAACCTTCCTTGAGGGGTATTATGTAGGGTAGAATATTAAAACCTTAATATACATACACAGCAATCCCGAGATACGAGAAAATGTGTTTTACAAGATGTCTCAGAACGTGAAAAATTGTATCATGGAAATATGATGGCAGTGTACAGTAGCATACAGTATATCTACACTTACCAATCAAATGTCAATATTTTTCATTAAAAAAAAAAAAAAAAAATACAGTACAAATACAATATTAATAATAAAAAAACATTTTTAATATTTACCCTCGTATGTGATTCTATCGTGAAAAAAGGCGCTCATATGCTGATGTTGGGTACTAAAGAAAGATGCTTGTATCGGCAAAATCTCATATCTTAGGGGACTGATGTATTTACATCTGCCTCCCATAACTATTATGACCACCCCTGGACTACCATTTGGCCTAAAATATTTACTCAGAAAGCCATGACATGATCAGTCTTGCCAATATTTGGTGAATTATTAATGTACTAAACAGAGAAAGAAGGGAATTCTCAAGGAGTTAGTACAGATAAGAAAACATCAATTCTTATTGTTATGAACGAAAAGAAGCTGATGACTTAGTTCTAAGGAAAACAAAGCTAAGGGGCTAAGAAAATTTCAGTGAGGAGTAAATGGGGATAAATCAGGTGTATCACACAGAACCAGAGCTTAAGAAGGGGTAGTGAAAAATATTAAATAATCAACTATGGAAAGAAAATGAGTGGGAATAAATGTTTAAATTCATCAATTGATGGGATGTGAGAAGTGTTTATACACCTGTAGAAGAGAAGTGTGTAGATGAGGGTAATTAACCCTTCTCTTGTATAAATTGCTAAATGTAAAAAGAAGATAAACTTTAAAGTTTTCTTCTTTTTCTAGTCGCCCTGCCTCGGCGGTTGATGGCCGGGGTGTTGAAAGAAGAGAAGTTAGGATAATATATAAATAACTATTGGAAGAAATATGGGCTAAAGAAAATACAGGTATGAGGAGAGGTTCAAGGAAGTTGGGGTGGATTTAAAAATGCAGTGTTAGTGTGTGCAGGAGAGGCTTGTTGGTACAGGAGGATGGATGTGGGAGGAAAAAAGGATCAACTGATGGAATGGGGAAGTAAGGAACATGGTAAGGAAGAAAAAAGTTAGCATGTGAAAGGATTATACAGTGTAGGAGTGAAATACAGAGGGTGGAGTATATGGAGAGAGTAAGAGGTTAAGAGTGTGGTGAGGAACTGAAAAGGAGACCCAATGAGAATGGGTGAGGCTTTATCAATAAAATCTGGCTGAGAATAAGGCATTAAAAGCAGGTATGGATAGTTTTGGAGTGGCTATTAAATATGTTCAATATATGCATGAAAGGACAAACAAAAACAACTGTATATCTATAAAGTGGAGTACTGTACAGTATAAACTAACAGGTATAAACTACTTTATAGCTATAAAGTCCCTTGTTATGCAGGGCATTACAGACAGCCTTAAAACTAACTTATAATTAGTTGACAATTGAGGGACATGTAGTACATGAGAATAAGAATACTTAGTTTATATTATACTGAAGGTACTTAGTAATTCAATATAAAATTTTAAATAAAGATACATTAAGGATGCTAGGTTGGTAGACAGCAACTGCCGAGGGAAGTACTACCGTCCTGCCAAGTGAGTGTAAAACAGAAACCTGTAATTGTTTTACTTGATGGTAGGATTGCTGGTGTCTTTTTTCTGTCTCATAAACATGCAAGGTTTCACGAACATCTTGCTACTTTTACTTACACTTAGGTCATAGTGCACTTGCATACACAAGCATATGTATACACACATCCCTCTGGGTTTTTTCTATTTCCTTACTAGTTCTTGTTTATTTCCTATCTCCATGGGAAAGTGGAACAGAATTCATCCTCCATAAGCCATGCGTGTCATAAGAGGTGACTTAAATGCTGGGAGCAAGGTGCTAGTAACCCCTTCTCTTGTATAAATTACTAAAATTAAAAAGAGAAACTTTCGTTTTTCTTTTCTGGTCACCCTGCCTCAGTGGGATATGGCCGGTTTGTTTAAAAAAAAAAAAACATACATTAAGGATGAAGCTAAGTACCTGAATTGATACAAAAAATGTCTTTATAGTAATAAATGAGAGTTGAAGGAAGGATGGAACAAGAATAGGGACAATAATTGATGAAAGACAGGATTTCAGGATTTGCTTGGCATTATAAATTGTTGTCAGGATCACATTAAGGTAAGGTGTTTTTTAATAATAGCTTTGAAGTGGCAGGCAGATAGGGAGCCTCTGGAATCTTCAGGCAAAGAGGTCCAGATTTTAGATACTTTTATATACACTGAGTTTTTATACAGGTTGAGTCAGACAAGGGAAATATCATAGAGATTTTTGTGTCTAGTATTATGCCTTTGAGTTCTGTTGCAGCTATCAAGAGAGTTTCACAGCAGGATTAATTTTAGAATTGACTGTCCTGTATACTATATTATTCCAGTATTATTTTTACAATCAAAACAAAGCACTAAACCCACAAGGGTCAACCAGTATGTGTGAATTTTATGTACGTATATTAAGTAAGTTCAGACTTCTGAAGGGTGGGTGTGTGTGCTGTCTGGTACTAGACTGGGTGATCATTTGTTGAATTATTATTGGTTTTAGTTGATTTGCTGTAGAAAATCCCCAGACACAAATAGCATAGGTGAGACAGGGATAGATCAGAGAGTGGTATATTGTAAATACTGCCATTGAGATACATAATAATGTATTATTAGAGAGGATACCAACTGATTTGGATACTTTTTTTTTTGTGTTGAATTTGGTGTTAAATTTCAAGTTGCTGACAAGGAACAGACCTAAGAATTTTCCTTTGTTTTGTCTTACATTGGATTAGATTAGAGTTAGATTTTGCCACTGAAATGGCTAGTTTATTGTGCATCCCATATCCATCCTGGGGATGATAGTGCAAGAGCACATGGCTACAGAAATGGACTAGGAACTAAGCCCCAAAAGGGTTAACAGGAGTACATCTGGATTTATATCTACAGTTCAATTATCTAATTGGGAAAACCATTAATCATAACATTTAGTTGGACATTTGTAGCTGTTCCCAAACATTATGTAGGTGGTCTTGCCAATGTTAAGAGTTTATTGGTAGTCATCTAGGTAGATATCTTTATAGCTCCCTATTAACAGTGTTGAGAGAATTTGGATTTGGGAGGGAGATGACAAAAGTTGTCTGCAAACAGAACAGGTCTAAGTTGTTAAGGTGCAGAATGTTGTGATTACTGTTTTGAAAGTTTTCCAAAGGGCTATATAGAGACCTAGTGGATATTTATTATTCTCAAGAACTGCATAAAGGAAGTCTATATAAATGCATTGTGCTTTTATTGGGTCTGAAACCAAACTAACATGGTTGACTGACACTAGAAAAAGAGAATAATCTCTTGTGGATTAATTTGTTCTAGATTCTGGACAATAATGGTAGTTAGACATAGGTCTATAGTTATTTGCATTGGCTGGGTCTCCTCCTTTGTGTACCGGGGTAACCTTTGCTATCTTAAGCATTGTCAAGAATGTGTTGGTTTCTAATGATTTGTTGAACAATATTGCAATAGTGGGTGAAAGTACATGAGCTGCTCTTCTGAACAATAGTGGTGGTACTTGTGCTAAATTTCCTCACTTATTTTTCAGCGAGTTTAATATCAAAGAGACCTCAGTAGGATTCGGGAAAACTTCCAACTTCATTTGATCAAGCATTGGTACTTGAGATTTTGCTAGCTAGACTTGATCCCATGATAGAGAATAAATTATTTAATGTATTGGCTATTTCTGCAAGTTGGATATGTGGTTCACTGAGGTTGGTTAAGACAGTATCTCCAGTTTTGATAAATTTCCCAGAACCCAGGATTTGAGTGTATGTTCCAGGTCTTCTTCATTGAACCTTCTAGCAACCTTCAGTTTAGACTTCCTTATTAGTTTGGTAAATACTGTACTGACATATAGTTTTTGCTTTGCTGTATAGTTAATCCCAATTACAGTGGTACCTCGACTTACGATATTTTTTCATTCCAGAATGCTGTTCAAGTGCCATTACCAAACGAATTTATCCCCATAAGGAATAATGTAAAATAGACTAGTCCTTTTACACCCCCAAAAATATACTTACAAAAGCATTTAAAAAAATAAACTTACATAAAAGGGTGAGTTTGGGGACCATCGTAAGTCGAGGTACCACTGTATGCATTTTTCATATACAGTGGTACCCCGGATTTTGTACAGCTCCCAGCTCGAACAATTATGTAAGTGTATTTTTGTAAGTGCTTTGGAAGTGTATTTTTGGGGGTCTGAAACAAACTAATCTAATTTACATTCGTCCTTATGGAAACAAATTCGTTCGGTAACGGCACTCGAACAGCATTCTGGAACGAATTATTGACAAAATCCGGGGTACCACTGTAGTTATATTTCTTATCAATGGGAGGGTACCTAAGGTTTGGTGGAAAGCATGCATAGTTCCTTTATATAAAGGAAACAGGGACAAGATAGAGCACAAGAATTATAAGGAAAGAAGTTTATACAGTATACAGGGTAAAGTGAATGGTATAATTATCATTGAAAGCGTTAGGAGTAAAACAGGAAGTAGGATTGCAGAAGAACAATGAGGATTTAAGTAGGGTAGGGGATGTGTAGACAAAGTGTTTACAGTGAAGCAGGTTAGTAAACAATACTTTCATCAACATAATGAAACGTTTGTATCTTTTACGAATTTAGAAAAGGCATACGATAAGGTGGATAGGGAAGCAATATGGCAGATGTATGGAATAGGTGGTAGGTTACTATAAGTAATAAAGTTTTTTATTGGATAGTGACTCTCAGGTTTGGGAATGTAGGAGAAAGGGGCACTGTTTACTAGTAAAAATAGGCTACAGACAGGATGTGTGATGTCATCATAGTTACTTATTATATTTAAGGTGTTGGGAGAGGAGCGAGATTAAAAAATAATGAGTGATAAAAAGTGGGAGTTATCACAGTTGCTCTTTGTTGACGACATTTCTTTTGGGAGATTCCAAAGAGAAATTCTAAAGGTTGGCAGAGGAATTCAGGAAGGCATGTGTGAGCGTGTTAGATAGGAGTGAATGGAGACGAATGGTTTTTGGGACATGACGATCTGTTGGAGTGTGAGCAGGGTAACATTTTGTGAAGGGATTCAGGGAAACCAGTTAATTGATTTAGTTGGACTTGAGTCCTGGAAATGGGAAGTACAATGCCTGCACTTTAAAGGAGGGGTCTGGGATAGTGACAGCTGAGAGGGACTATTCTCAGCTGTCGTATCT
This sequence comes from Cherax destructor, assembly GCA_009830355.1. Taxonomy (NCBI): domain Eukaryota; kingdom Metazoa; phylum Arthropoda; class Malacostraca; order Decapoda; family Parastacidae; genus Cherax; species Cherax destructor. The sequence continues at coordinate 16,961 of WNWK01017676.1, forward strand.
GAGCGCCTCTGCAAAGACAGTGATTATGTATGAGTGTGGTGAAAGTGTTGAATGATGATGAAAGTATTTTCTTTTTGGGGATTTTCTTTCTTTTTGGGTCACCCTGCCTCGGTGGGAGACGGCCGACTTGTTGAAAAAAAAAAAAAAGTATGTAAAAAGAAATTAAGAGTGAGCATAGAAAAAAATAAAGTGATAAGAGTAATAAAAAGTCTAGAAAATGAAAGACTGGCTATCATGTTGGAGCAAGGGAGCATGGAGGAAATGAATGTTTTTAGATATTTGGGAGCAGACATGTTGGCACCTGGGTCTATGAAAAATAAGTAAATCATAGAACAGCTGAGAGGAAAAAGATAGGTGGTGTGTTGAGACATATATGGAAAGAAGTTTATCTATGTAGGCAAAAAGGGTAATATAGGGTACATGGGTGTGAGGCATGGGATTTAAGTTGCAGTGATTAGGCTGGAGGCAGTAGAATTGTCATGTGGTGTGAATATGCAAAGAATTCAGAGCCTGGAGATTAGAAGACAGTGTGGGGCTATCAAAAGTTTAATTTAGAGGGCTTAGGAAAGGTTGTTAAAGTGGTCTGGGCATTTAGAGCAGATGAAGCAAAACAGAATGACTAAGAAGGTATATAAATCTGGGATGGAAGGAATGTGGGGTAGGGGTCATCCCAGAAAGGAATGGAGGGTGGCGGCAAAGGAACTTTTAAGTGGTAGGGGCCTGAATATCCAACAGGCTTGTGCGAGCATGTTAGATTGGAGTGAATAGAGACAAGTGGTTTTCATAACTTGCTGTGCTGTTGGAGTGTGAGCAAGGTAACTTTTATGAAGGGATTCAGTGAAACCAGTTAGCCATACTTGAGTCTGGGATGCAGCAAGTACAGTGCCTGTATTCTAAAGGAAGAGTGAGGATACTAGGTCAAAAAGTCATCTGAACTATGATGTCAGCACACTTCTGACAAGGCAGCAACTGAATGAATAAAAGCATTTGTTAATGAAATAATCTTTGAGTCTTAGACCTTCAGATTCTTAAGTCAGTGACCAGCCAACTAAAAATATGAAGTGCAGAACCTTGCAAGTTTCTGCCTTCGTAGTGCCAATCTTACAAATGTTTAATTTCAGTATATGAAATTAAACATAAGAAAGCTTTATAAACTTTTTTCCAGGTAATTATGCTAGCTGTCTTTAACAGCAACTGTCGGCAACATACTAAAAAATAGGACCACACTATCTTGGTAGATAACCGTGTAATTTTTGTTCCTCAGCTCAACTATTTGTGTATCCTGCCACCTTGTCATACCTAGGAAAAGCTATAGGCAAGCATGTCCACACATTGCATCATAGACAACAGGGCCTCAGTAGCAGAGTACATGTAAGCAGTGTGTGATATGCCACTTTGCATCTATATAAGCATGTTTTTATTAGATTTGTGCATAGTATACAAATAATTTTACAATGGTCTTAAGGGCACAGGTATTATGATGATCTAACCCAGGATAATCCAATAAAATCAAGCAACGTGACTTATTCCATACACAAATAACCCACACATAAAAGAATGAATCTCATGACGACATTTCAGTCCGACTTGGACCATTAACTAGGTTACACAGAAGCGAGAAGAGAAAGGAGCCAGTATATATATACAAGAAGGAAAGGGGAGTGGCCAAGAGTAGAATGAGAGGAGGTACGTAGTAGAAAAATGGTAGTAGTGGTGGAAACACATCTGATATCTTAAGAAACCAGTGTACATAGTATAAGATATTGAAAACAAAAACAAAATAAAAGACAATAATTTACCATCAATAAATTGTAAAAATATGTACCGCTATGAGCATTTATGTTGCTCTTGTCAATGAGTGAACATTTTTGGTCAACTTCAACATGCCATAAAACTAAGTTTCCTTTTGATATATTTATTTCCATAATTTTTTAGAAAAATAGGCTCTTTGTTTTCAAAATTTTGCTGCACAGGGGAATTAAAAGTGAAGGACCTGCCTTAGTTAATGGGTTAAAAATATTCTCTAATTTCCCAAATATTAATTCATTTTGTTTTTATCAGTAATAACTATTCCTTATGAATATCAAGCAAGAGTTAGAGGTATAAAGTGACTGAGACAAACTTTGAGTCACAAAAAAGATAATATAATGAAATTGCATTTCTTCAATAACTTTACAGCTGAAGAATAAGACACATGTACAACATCTGGATATCTTTACTTGCAGATGTGTCACCATCCAGTTGCTTTATCGATACATACATGGACATATGACAACTGAAGAAATATATAAAGCATATCATGGTGCTCATTACGTGCTCCTAGACTGAGGGACTGATTACCTTGTCTTTCACTCTCTGCTGTATATATTTCTGCAATTCTCATATATGTCCATGTATAAATAAAGACACTGTATGGCAAAACATCTACAAGTAAAGATACCCAGATATTGCACAAGTGTCTTATTCTTTATCTTATCTGTATTGAATACCACCGATATAAACTTTACAGTCGTTTTCCTCTCTACCAAAAACCCATTGTTTGTATTGTCATACGTAAAGAATAAGTCACAATACTGTGCCTTGAACAATTCACAACTCACCCACAATTCAGAGAAAGCTTTACATTATGATGTCCCAAACCATTAGCAACTTTTGACTTCATAATGGATGGAACAAAAAGCAAGAGAGTTTCTTCCATGAACTATGGGTTAGTCGTGAGCTTACAGTACTACTTAATTCTGACTTCAAGTCAAAACATAACATACAAAGAGCAACAGCTGCAAGTAATCTAACATACAAGCAGCAAGAGCTGTAAGTAATCTAACATAATATACAAGAAACAACTTGTAGTAATCTAACCTAACATACAGGTAACAACTTTAGTAATCTAACATAACATACAAGAAGCAACAACTTCAAGTAATCTAACATATACATAACATACACCTGTTGCCTCTGTATCTAACTAAAGAAACCTACTGTGTAGGTGAAACATTTCAGTCAACAATAAAGATACCCAACTGTTGCACATGTGTCTTAATCTTCAACTTGTCAGTACTATATACCATTTTCAACATAACATATAAAGCAACAACTTCAACCAATCTAACATAACATACAAGAAGCAACAATTTCTAGTAATCTAACATAACATATAAGTAGTAACAACTTCAAGCTCACCAAACTGCAGTGAAGGACAGACAATGGGAAATTCTTCTTCCAGTGTATACAGTATATTCTTTTTATATAGACCTATTGAACAATCTACCTGCCATTACATTTCAAAATTTATCAAGTGAATTTCGTCAAGCAAAATGTGTGGGACCCTGAGGCCACTAAATATGACCAACAGGAAAATATGGAAAGGAACACAAGCACTGAGCTTTTCAAAACACAAAAAAACCCTTTCATTCAAACTTATCACTTTACTCTTTAATACCCTTGTTGTAAAGTGTGATAACAAAGATAGTTATATAACAAAGCACCACTATGACTAGCACTGTAAGTGGGCCATTAATTTCTCTTCTTTTAACTATTTATTTCAAAGGTTTGGAAACAAGTATTGATGTGTTTGTGTTAATACCAGTATTTATCAAATATTTTCATGAAATATATTCACTCCTCATAAGTACTACTGTAATGTCAACACCAATCCCCAAGAAACTCGTCCAAATTTATCAATTTGTTTGTGATCCTCACACAAGCAAACTTCCTCACACCTGCGTTCCATTCCCCTAGCAGTAAATAGGAAGTATAAGTGGGTATTACACAACTAGTCATATCTAGGGTGATGCTCAAATGCTTTCCTGGGATAAACCTTCATATGCCAAGTCTTATCCTTCCCAATAACATACAATTTAATCTTTGTAATAATGTTGGTAGAATTACTGACAATACTTTTGGTAAAAGGACACAAGTGCAACTAATGTTTTATATAAAAGGCATTCTCACTCCAGGTTTATGTGAACCTTCTACTAATCTTCCCAGACGGTATATAACTGCCCTTAAGGACCTTGCCAATGACAAATATTATCATCACCACAGCCGACAAAGGAGGTGGAGTCATCATACTCAAGACCAGTGACTACAACACTAAAATGATGGGCCTCTTGAACGACCAGTCTACATACGAGCCCATCAGCACACAACAGTGGGAGACACTCACCAAGAACTTCCTATACAAAACCAGACACTTGATACCCAGCAACCCTAAACCAGCACACATGTATGGACTACAATCACATCAGGTATAGGCAGTGCACCACACAAATTAGCCAGAGTTCTTGCCTTCTGGGGACCATCAGCCCGGCCCATCTAAAGCATTCAGGTGACCTCAACTGCATCAGAGACCTCTCCATCCAAAACAAAAAAGTAAACAGTTTGGATGTAACTTCCCTCTTCACTAAAGTACCCGCCTCACAAGCCATTGACATTCCTCGTAAAGTCAATCAGGACCTTAATCTTCCTTTGCCTCTCAGAGATTTTGACCTGACTGAACTCTGTATTAATTTCAACTGCTTTTCTTTCAATAACAGGCTCTACAAACAATCCTATGGTATGGAAATGGGGACCTCCATCAGTGCTGTCTTAGCCAACTTGTATATGGAACACCTGGAAGCTGAACGCTTCATCAACATCATCCCCACCAGAAGTACCTGGTTACAGTATGTGGATGATGTAATCATAACTCCCAAACATTTTGATGCGCAAAATCTTCAGGGAAGGTCCAACGCAGTTGAACTGACTATCCAGTTTACACTTGAAGATTCCAATGACAAGTTACCTTTTCTAGACGTCCTCACTCACAAAGTAGATAAAACTAAGTTTTCAATTTTACAGGAAACCTACAAACAAAAACCATCTCACACACTTCTATTCCAGTCAAGATACTAAGACCAAATGAGGCATCATCACTGAATTTTTCCTAAGAGCATACCAAATTTGCAGTCCAGAGTTTCTTGACAAGGAGTGTACATACATACACCAAACCTTCACTGATCTACATTTTCCTTCCTTTTTCATCAAAGACTGCAAGAAAAGAGCCCTTCAGATCATCAATTCTCCACACACTAACACCACTCATAACAAAGTTATAATCCTTCCTTACAGCCAGGTTACACTGAATGTCTCTAAAGTGCTTGCACAAGCCAACACTAGAGTCGCCATTGTAACTAGTACTTCCATAAAAGATCTGAGTAGGACGAAACTGAGAAACATTGATCCTACTGCTACTACTACCACCACAAGGATTACTAATAATAATACTACTACCTACAACGAATATGCTATGTTTTGCACCTCACTCTGTACCTATATTTCCCTGTGTGTCCCTGTATTGTTTATAATGCCTTGACAAAGCTCCTGGAGAGCGAAATGTTGCCACAATAAGATGTCACATTAGTTGCACTTGTGGCCTTTTACCTAATATAATCCTTGTTACAACAAGCATTAAAGTTTATCGAGTGCCACCTTAATTCAAATGTGACTGATAAACAAACTGATTAACAGGTAGCCCCACCTCGCATTGGAATACAAAATACAAAAAAAAAAAATTAAGAACAAATATTATATCCCATTCTGAAAAAAAAAAAGACGACGTGAACCATAACTAAAGTGCACAAAAAAAGTGTGTGTGTGTGTGTGTGTACTCACCTAATTCTGGTTACAGGGGTCGAGACTTAGCTCCTGGCCCCGCCTCTTCACTGATCGCTACTGGGTCCTCTCTCTCCCAGCTCCATGAGCTTTATCATACTTCATCTTAAAGCTATGTATGGTTCCTGCCTCCACTACATCACATGCTAGACTATTCCACTTCCTGACTACTCTATAACTGAAGAAATACTTCCTAACATCCCTTTGACTCATCAGTCTTCAACTTCCAATTGTGACCCCCTGTTTCTGTGTCCCATCTCTGGAACATCCTGTCTCTACCCACCTTGTCTACTCTACGCAGTATTTTGTATGTCGTTATCATGTCTCCCCTAACCCTCCTGTCCTCCAGTGTTGTCAGGCCGATTTCCCTTAACCTTTCTTTGTAGGACATTCCTCTTAGCTCTGAAACTAACCTTGTCGCAAACCGTTGCACTTTCTCTAATTTCTTGATGTGCTACTCTAGTATGGGCCTGACGTACACGGTGTACAGTGTCTTGAACGATTCCTTATTACAGTATCGGAACGCTATTCTCAGGTTTGCCAGGCGCCCATATGTTGCAGCAGTTATCTGGTTGATGTGTGCTTCCGGAGACGTGCTCGGTGTTATACTCACCCCAAGATCTTTCTCCTTGAGTGAGGTTTGCAGTTTTTGGCCACCTAGCCTATACTCTGTCTGCGGTCTTCTTTGCCCTTTCCCAATCTTCAAGACTTTGCATTTGGCACGGTTAAATTCGAGAAGCCATTTACTGGACCAGGTGTCCAGCCTGTCCAGGTCTCTTTGAAGTCCTGCCTGATCCTCATCTGATTTAATTCTCCTCATTAACTTCACATCATCTGCGAACAGGGACACTTCTGAGTCTATTCCTTCTGTCATGTCATTCACATATACCAAGAAGAGCACTGGTCCTAGGACTGACTCTGTGGGACCCTGCTCGTCACAGGCGCCCACTGTGATACCTCCTCATGTACCATGACCCATTGTTGCCTCCCTGTCAGGTATTCTCTGATCCATTGCAGTGCCCTTCCTGTTATACACGCCTGATCCTCTAGCTTCTGCACAAATCTCTTGTGAGGAACTATGTCGAAGGCCTTCTTGCAGTCCAAGAAAATGCAATCTACCCACCCCTCTCTCTTGTGTCTTACTTCTGTTACTTTGTCAAAGACCTCCATAAGGTTTGTGACACAGGATTTGCCTTCCATGAATCCATGCTGGTTGTCGTTTATAATCTTGTTCTGTTAAAGGTGTTCCACCACTCTCCTCCTGATAATCTTCTCCATGACTTTGCACACTATACACGTCAGTGACACTGGTCTATAGTTTAGTGCCTTGGTTCTGTCTCCTTTCTTAAAAATGGGAACTACATTTGCCATCTTCCATACCTCAGGTAGTTGCCCAGTTTCAAGGGATGTGTTGAAGATTGTGGTTAGTGGCACACACAGCATCTCTGCTCCCTCTCTAAAGACCCACGGGGAGATGTTGTCCGGTCCCATCGCCTTTGAGGTATCAAGGTCACTGGGCAGCTTCTTCACCTCCTCCTCAGTTGTGTGTATGTCATCCAACACTTGTTGGTATCCCGCTCTGTGCTGTCTTCCCAGAGTCCTTCCTGTCTCCACTGTAAATACCTCCTTAAATCTCGTGTTGAGCTCCTCGCATACCTCTTGATCATTTCTTGTGAGTTCCCCACCTTCTTTCCTTAGCCTGATCACCTGGCCTTTGACTGTTGTCTTCCTCCTAATGTGGCTATACATCAGTTTCGGGTCAGACTTGACTTTCGATGCTATGTCGTTTTCATACTGTCACTGGGCCTCCCTCCTTATCTGTGCATACTCTTGGATCAGGTGTGTGTACTCACCTATATGTGGTTGCAGGGGTCAAGTGTGTGTACTCAACTATATGTGGTTGCAGGGGTCCAGTGTGTGTACTCACGTATACAGTGGTCCCTCGGTTTTCGTGCATATCCAAACTCAAACATTTATGTAAGTGTATTTTCGTAAGTGCTGTTGCAAGTGTATTTTTGGGGGTCTGAAATAGACTAACCTACGTGACATTATTTCTTAAGGAAGTAAATTCATTCGGTAATGGCACTTGAGCAGCATTCTGGAACGAATTTTCGGCGAAAACCGAGGGACCACTGTACAGTGGTCCCTCAGTTTTCGTGCATCTCCAAACTCGAACATTTATGTAAGTGTATTTTCGTAAGTGCTGTTGCAAGTGTATTTTTGTGGGTCTGAAATAGACTAACCTACGTGACATTATTTCTTAAGGAAGTAAATTCGTTCAGTAATGGCACTTGAGCAGCATTCTGGAACGAATTTTCGGCGAAAACCGAGGGACCACTGTATATGGTTGTAGGGGTTGAGTGTGTGTACTCACCTATATGTGGTTGCAGGGGTCAAGTGTGTGTACTCACCTATATGTGGTTGCAGGGGTCAAGTGTGTGTACTCATCTATATGTGGTTGCAGGGGTCAAGTGTGTGTACTCACCTATATGTGGTTGCAGGGGTCAAGTGTGTGTACTCACCTATATGTGGTTGCAGGGGTCAAGTGTGTGTACTCACCTATATGTGGTTGCAGGGGTCAAGTGTGTGTACTCACCTATATGTGGTTGCAGGGATCGATTCATAGATCCTGGCCAGCCTCTTCACTGGTCACTACTAGGTCACTCTCTCCTTGCTCCATGATCTTTATCATACCTCTTCTTAAAGCTATGTATATTTCCTGCCTCCACTACATCATATTCCAGACTATTCCACTGCCTTATAACTCTATGACTGAAGAAGTACTTCCTAACATCCCTGTGACTCATCTGAGTCTTTAACTTCCAATTGTGACCCCCTGTTGCTGTGTCCCATCTCTGGAACATCCTGTCTCTGTCCACCTTGTTGATTCCTCTCAGTATTTTATATATCGCTATCATATCTTCCCCTATTTCTCATGTCCTCTAGTGTCGTCAGGTCAATTTCTCTTAACTTCTCCTCGTAGGACATGCCCCTTAGCTCTAAGACTAGTCTCGTTGGAAACCTCTGCACTTTCTCTAATTTCCTGACGTGCTTGGCCAGGATGGGTTCCAAATTGGTGATGCATAATAAAATATGGGCCTGACGTACACGGTGTACAGTGTCCTCAACGATTCCTTACTGAGATATCGGAAAGCTATTCTTAGGTTTGTTAGGTGCCCATGTGCTGCAGCAGAGTGAGTGTGTGAGTATATGTGAGAGTGTGAGAGAGTGTGGGAAAGTGAGAGAAAGAGAGAGAAAGACAGAGAAAGAGAGAAAGAGAAAGAGAAAGAGAAAGAGAAAGAGAGAGAGAAAGAGAGAGAAAGAGAAAGAGAGAAAAAGAGAGAAAGAGAGAAAGAGAGAGAGAGAAAGAGAGAAAGAGAAAGAGAGAGAAAGAGAGAGAGAGAGAGAGAGAAGAGAAGAGAAGAGAAAGATGAAGAGAGAGAAGAGAAGAGAGAAGAGAAAGAGAGAAGAGAGAGAAGAAAGAGAGAAGAGAGAGAGAGAGAGAGAGAGAGAGAGAGAGAGAGAGAGAGAGAGAGAGAGAGAGTGTGTGTACTCACCTAATTGTGGTTGCAGGGGTCGATACTCAGCTCCTGGCCCCGCCTCTTCACTGATCGATACTAGGTCCTCTCTCTCCCTGCTCCATGAGCTTTATCATACCTCATCTTAAAGCTATGTATGGTTCCTGTCTCCACTACCTCACTTGCCAGACTATTCCACTTCCTAACAACTCTATGACTGAAGAAATACTTCCTAACATCCTTTTGACTCATCTGAGTCTTCAACTTCCAATTGTGACCCCTTGTTTCTGTGTCCCCTCTCTGGAACATCCTCTGTGTGTGTGTGTGTGTGTGTATACTCACCTAATTGTACTTACCTAATTGTGGTTGCAGGGGTCGAGACTCAGCTCCTGGCCCCGCCTCTTCACTGTCCGCTACTGGGTCATTTCTCTCCCTGCTCCATGAGCTTTATCATACCTCATCTTAAAGCTATGTATGGTTCCTGCCTCCACTACATCATTCACTAGACTATTCCATTTCCTGACTACTCTATGGCTGAAGAAATGCTTCCTAACATCCTTTTGACTCATCTGAGTCTTCAACTTCCAATTGTGCCTTGTTTCTGTGTTCCCTCTCTGGAACATCCTGTCGCTATCTACCTTGTCGATTCCCCCGCAGTATTTTGTATGTCGTTGTCATGTCTCCTCTAACCCTCCTGTCCTCCAGTGTTGTCAGGCCGATTTCCCTTAATCTTTCTTCGTAGGACATTTCCCTGAGCTCTGGAACTAACCTTGTCGCAAACCTTTGCACTTTCTCTAATTTCTTGACGTGCTTGACCAGGTGTGGGTTCCAGACTGGTGCTGCATACTCTAGTATGGGCCTGACATACACGGTGTACAGTGTCTTGAACGATTCCCTGTTAAGGTATCAGAACGCTAATCTTAGGTTTGCCAGTCTCCCATATGCTGCTGCAGTTATCTGGTCGATGTGTGCTTCCGGAGACGTGCTTGATGTTATACTCACCCCATGGTGTTTCTCCTTTAGCGAGGTTTGTAGTCTTTGTCCACCTAGCCTGTACTCAGTCTGCGGTGTGTGTGTGTGTACTCACCTAGTTGTGGTTGCAGGGGTTGAGTCATAGCTCCTGGCCCTGCCTCTTCACTGGCCGCTACTGGGTCTCTCTCCCTTCGCCGTGAGCCTTATCATACCTCTTTGTAAAGCTATGAATGGATCCTGCCTCCACTACATCGCTTCCCAAGCTATTCCACTTCCTGACCACTCTGTGACTGAAGAAATACTTCCTAACATCCCTGTGATTCAACTGAGTCTTCAACTTCCACCTGTGCCCCCTTGTTCCTGTGTCCCATCTCTGGAATATTCTGTCTCTGTCCACCTTGTCAATTCCTCTCAGTATTTTATATGTCGTTATCATGTCCCCCCCTTACTCTCCTGTCCTCCAATGTTAGTTAGTTACCATTTTGTCCTAGGCACATGTCAATTAAACACTAGGCCTGTTGTATGTATGTGTGTGTGTGTGTGTGTGTAAGGAAACACTTCGAAATGTTTCTGCGTGTGTGTGTGTGTGAATGTATGTATGTATGCATATATGTATGTATGCATATATGTATGTATGCATATATGTATGTATGCATATATGTATGTATGCATATATGTATGTATGCATATATGTATGTATGCATATATGTATGTATGCATATATGTATGCATATGTGTGTATGCATGCATATGTATATATGCATGTATGTATGCATGCATATGTATATATGCATGCATATGTATATATGCATGTATGTATGCATATGTATATATGCATGTATGCATATATGTATGTATGTATATATGTATATATGCATATATGCATACATGATGCATGCATATAAAGTGGACCACCGGAAATCGAACATTCTTCATTCCAGAATGCTGTTCAAGTGCTGTTACCATACAAATTTATTCCCATAAGGAATGATGTAAATTAGATTAGTCCATTTCAGACCCCCAAAAATACACCTATAAAAACACTTACAATAATAAACTTACGTAAAAGGGCGAGTTGGGAGTGTTCGATTTCCGAGGGTCCACTGTATGATGTATGCATATATGTATTTATGCATGTGTATATATATATATATATATATATTTTTTTTTTTTCAACAAGTCGGCCGTCTCCCACCGAGGCAGGGTGACCCAAAAAGAAAGAAAATCCCCAAAAAGAAAATACTTTCATCATCATTCAACACTTTCACCACACTCATACATAATCACTGTCTTTGCAGAGGAGCTCAGATACGACAGCATATATATGCATATATATATAAATATTATTATTTTATTATTAATATTATTATATTATTCAGTATTCGTTTAAATGTAGCAGGCAATGCACTGAACACAAAGAAGCTTACCCAAGCTTCCAGCCACATTGTATTTACACTGACAAGACAGTGTAAATTTATTGCACAATATAATAAATAAAAGGTAGTTAGGCAATGCTCCTAAGAAACAAACAATAAGTGTCAAAAATAGTTTTATAATAATCGGGAGGAAGAGAAACAATGTGAGAAACAGCCTTGTTGAACACTGCTCACCTTCCAACAAGATACTGATGGTACCTGCTAAACTGAGGACAATCACAAATTGGTAAATAAAATAAAAACACATATGATCACATACAGAGAAAGACTGCAGTCAGCAGGATTCAAACCCACTACAGGAAGACTGATAAGGTTCCCAAGTGAAGCTCTTTGTCAAGAGCATCACTTGGGGACCTTGCCAGTCTTCCTGTAGTGGGTTTGAATCCTGCTGACTGCAATCTTTCTCTGTATATACCAGCCTGTTTCTGCGTGGTGCACTGATATGATCACATATACATGATTTTAAATACATATGCATAAATATGTAATAGAAATATGGTATATGGTTGCATTTTCTTTCAAATTTGATATTTTCAATATACAAGAGAAATAATGAATGAATTTTATATATCATAAAACTAGAATGGTTTTTGGTCTGCAACTGTTTTTAATTACTGTACTAAACAGCCATTTACTAAAATTTTAAGCCTTTTAATTTAAAGAATAAATCTGTACACAAATTGCAGATAGTATACAAATCCTTCAAAACAAAAGAGCAAGTTACATCCTGGATATGTCTTCAATAGTAAACAGTGAAATTTCAAGAAATATCTTGAGTTTTATGCAACATAATGCTAGTTTATGTCTCAGTGTAACTAACTAATATGTCTCAGCCATGTAACTTACTAATGAATATGCCACAGCTATATTACCGACTAATGAATACCAATGTACAAATTTAGGATGGTAAAGGTTCGTATATAGTCTTGAGTTTTCTGAAGGAAGTTATGAGTAATCATATTTCATTGGGTCTGTAACTATCTACTAATCATTTTAGAACAGTTTATATCAATACCAGACTAGTAAATTTTAAGTACTATACAATAGTTAGATCCTTAAAACTATTTACATTTCATAATTTAGAAAATATCATTATGCAACCTTATAATTCATGGAAGAAAATGTACCGACTAATTTGTACATCTTGTGATAATGCCAAAACTTTTCCTCGTAACAGCCACTCTGAGATTGTGAGTGGATACTTACAATAGTGTACAACAAACAACTCATGTCCATTAACCTCACTCCATTCCCACATAGGTAGTCTTAATGCAGTACATGAAGCCTGACCAAACAACACAGTACATGAAACCTGACCAAACAACACAGTACATGAAGCCTGACCAAACAACACAGTACAGTACATGAAGCCTGACCAAACAACACAGTACAGTACATGAAGCCTGACCAAACAACACAGTACATGAAGCCTGACCAAACAAAATCCATTCATAACAAAACAGTTTTCAAAGATTATAAATGAAAATGCAATATAACTGTTTATTCTTCATAGTTGTTCTTTCTCATGGCATTCATAAAATTCTAACTTCATTTAAAAAAATAATTTTTTTTTTTGGAAATGTAATTCAAATACTGTACTCTCCCTGTACTTGCTGTTCATAATAAAAAACAATGAAGATGTTTCTCTTCATTAAACATCACCCTCTAACACCACATCTCCAGGCACATATTTTATTCGCTGCATACTTTAATTAAATACAAATAGAATATGAGAGATTAGAAAAAATTTATACAAATGTATGATTCTTCCTTATCTGTTCTTGTATTTACCATAAACTTGAATCAGTCGGTAACCTGGTCAAGTTACAATTATGACGCACCTAAGGCATTCATTTCCATGTTTTTAAAAGCAACCAGAAGTAAGAAAAAACTTTAAAAGTTACCTGGAGATATATGGATGATCACTGTTTTACCTGGGCAACATAGGTGATGTTTAGTATGAGTACCTAATTACATGTGGTGGTGCAGCAGCAGCGCACCGTCTCCTCAGTACTGCAATCACCACATGGAACGATACTAAAAGAGCTCACCAATGGGCGCATTCTGGAGCCAGAGATCGTGCAAGAAGTTGTACAATTCGTCTGTAACTCCAACCTAGAAAGGAAAATAACACATACTGTATACTCTCAAGATTATATAACTAATATAAAAATTCTTCATGTTGATAAGTCAGAATAATAATCAAATTAAGATATTATTATAACATTTAATTATACATTAAACAGCAAGCATAATATTTAAACATATTTTTAGCTACAAAAATAATTTATGAAGTTAAAAAGGCAAATTAAAGCTGCTAATAAACCAGAGAATAAACGCTGTACATCTATTTGCACATGGGGATGGGTTGTCACATTAGTCCAGATGTACAAAAGTTGTGACCATCTCTACTCTGTTTCCCATTGTCATGGTGTGGGAAGACATCAGCCAGGTAAGGTTGTAATGTACCAGCATTAGAGAAGAAGTACATCAGGGTGTGAGAAGACATCAGCCAGGTAAGGTTGTAATGTACCAGCATTAGAGAAGAAGTACGTCAGGGTGTGAGAAGACATCAGCCAGGTAAGGTTGTACTGCACCAGCATTAGAGAAGAAGTATGTCATGGTGTGAGAAGACATCAGCCAGGTAAGGTTGTAATGTACCAGCATTAGAGAAAAAGTACGTCAGGGTGTGAGAAGACATCAGCCAGGTAAGGTTGTACTGCACCAGCATTAGAGAAGAAGTATGTCATGGTGTGAGAAAACATCAGCCAGGTAAGGTTGTACTGCACCAGCATTAGAGAAGAAGTATGTCATGGTGTGAGAAGACATCAGCCAGGTAAGGTTGTAATGTACCAGCATTAGAGAAGAAGTACGTCAGGGTGTGAGAAGACATCAGCCAGGTAAGGTTGTAATGTACCAGCATTAGAGAAGAAGTACGTCAGGGTGTGAGAAGACATCAGCCAGGTAAGGTTGTAATGTACCAGCATTAGAGAAGAAGTACGTCAGGGTGTGAGAAGACATCAGCCAGGTAAAGTTGTAATGTACCAGCATTAGAGAAGAAGTACGTCAGGGTGTGAGAAGACATCAGCCAGGTAAAGTTGTAATGTACCAGCATTAGAGAAGAAGTACGTCAGGGTGTGAGAAGACATCAGCCAGGTAAGGTTGTACTGTACCAGCATTAGAGAAGAAGTACGTCAGGGTGTGAGAAGACATCAGCCAGGTAAGGTTATACTGTACCAGCATTAGAGAAGTAGTATGTATATCATAGCGTGGGAGAGCATTTTTCAAAAGACAATGTATTAGTAATAAAGTTGAAGTGTTTTCAAATGTCCAGTGACATCTGACCTTTCATACAACTTTCAACACACCTTAATCAGTATTTTGGGAAATGTGTGCAGCTATACGTATTAGCACCATATCCATAGTTATACCTAAATCACAAAAAAAAAGTTTAAATCACTAATTTCTTCCTAACAAACAATTTCCTCACACTCAATCAGGTTAAGCCCCCACAAGCCTCACCACTAACTGGAATGGTGACCATGTTTAGAGAGACTCGCCCTTGGTAACGGGGTACCTCAGTGTTAAGCAAATGTTTGTTATCTTCCGTATTTGTCATGAATTTTTGCTTAATACCTTAACTTATTCTCATTTTTTTAACACACTGGCCATCTCCCACCAAGGTAGACCAAAAAAAGAGTAGACATTCACTGAATGAGTGGTTTTGAATATGTATCCCTTTGTTTTTTGTCACCCTAATTTGGTGGGTGACAGCCAGTGTTAGAATCCTAATATTACATCCTGTCATTATTCTGGCAGTACAGTGGTCCCTCGACTATCGTAATTAATCCGTTCCAGGAGCTATTACTTAACACGAAATTTATGAATTTTGAAACCTTTTTTCCCATAAGAAATAATGTAAATACAATTAATCCGCTCCACCCAAAAATATTGACGTACTAAATAATAAAAAACTACTTATATACAGTGGTACCCCGACTTACGATATTTTTTCATTCCAGAATGCTGTTCAAGTGCCATTACCAAACGAATTTATCTCCATAAGAAATTATGTAAAATAGACTAGTCCTTTTAGACCCCCAAAATTACACTTACAAAAGCATTTAAAAAAATCAACTTACATAAAAGGGTGTGTTTGGGGACCATCGTAAGTCGGGGTACCACTGTATATACATTTACTTACCTTTATTGAAGAGTTGCAGTCATCTGGAAGATAGGGATGATGACAGGGGCAGGGAGTTAGTGGTTGGAAGGGAAATCCCCCTCCAAAAGGACTTCAGATAACAAGTCCCTCTCTGGGGTTACTTCCCTTCTTGGTCTTTTAATGCCACTAGGACCAGCTTGAGAGTCACTAGACCCCTGCCTGGTGAAGTAACTGTCCACAGTCCTACGTTTCTGGCGACTTTTCAACACTTTCCTGAAGTACAACATAGCTCTGTCACTGAAGTGGTTGCACAGAAGGCTCATTTCAGCTTGCTCAGGGTGGTATCTTTCAACAAATGTCTGCAACTCATTAAACTTTGTACACATCTCCTTAAGCACTGAAGAAGGCACCTCCTTCTCTCTCTCTCCCTCCTCCTTTGAAGCAATAACCTCAGCTGTGGTCTGTTCCTGTTCCAGATGAAGCTCTTGCAGCTCTTCAGTTGTTAGCTCTACCCTGTGCTCCTCCACCAACTCTTCCACATTCTCACCACTCACCTCCAACCCCAGGCTGTTCCCCAATGCCACAATATCTTCCACAACAGGCACAGGGTCGTCAGGGTCAGGGTCAGCCTCAAATCCTTCAAAATCCCCCTTTTCAACACAATCCGGCCACAGTGGTCTCCAAGCAGAGTTCAAAGTCCTGGAAGTCACTCCCTCCCAAGCCTTACCTATAAGGCCTATGTAATGCACGGTATTGAAGTGATCTTTCCAGAACTCTCTTAGGGTCAATTCTGTGTCTGAGGTCACATTAAAGCACTTCTGAAACACTGCTTTGGTGTACAGTTTCTTGAAGTTTGCAATGACCTGCTGGTCCATTAGCTGGATGAGAGGAGTGGTGTTAGGAGGCAAGAACTTCACTCTGATGAAATTTAAATTGTCAGGCAACAACTCTTGTAAGTCGTGAGGATGAGCAGGAGCATTGTCCAGTACCAGGAGGCACTTGAGTCCCAAATTCTTTTCCAGGAGGTATTTCTTCACACTAGGGCCAAACACTCCAGTCACCCATTCCTTGAAAATCTCCGTAGTGACCCATGCCTTGGTGTTAGCCTTCCAATGCACACACAATTTATTCTTGTCAACACTGTTTCTTGAAGGGTCTGGGATTTTCTGAGTGATACACCAGTAAAGGCTTCACTTTAAAATCACCACTGGCATTGGCACACATCATAAGAGTTAGCCTGTCTTTCCATAGGCTTGTGTCCTGGCTGTGCCTTTTCCTCCTGAGTAATGAAGTTCCTGTTGGGCATTTTCTTCCAAAACAGGCCTGTTTCATCACAATTAAACACTTGTTGGGGGAGGAATTGTTCAGCCTCTACGAACCCCTGGAATTCACTCAAACTTTTCAGCTGCACGTTTGTCTGAGCTGGCTGCCTCAAAATGCCTCACAACACTGTGTATGCCACTACGTTTCTTAAACCTCTCAAACCAGCCTTTGCTGGCTTTAAAACCACTCGCCTCACCACTGGTTGCAGGCATTGTCTTAACAAGATCTGCGTGCAACTTCCTTGCCTTTTCACAAATTATCGCCGTGGAAATACTATCACCCGC
Organism: Cherax destructor; assembly: GCA_009830355.1. Lineage (NCBI taxonomy): Eukaryota > Metazoa > Arthropoda > Malacostraca > Decapoda > Parastacidae > Cherax > Cherax destructor. The sequence continues at coordinate 34,311 of WNWK01017676.1, forward strand.
TATCTGTTTTTCAATGATCCACACCCCCAATAATTTCTCAACCTCATCCACTGTTTTCGATCTAGTATTTTTCGTTAACATATCAACCCCTTTTGCAACATTAGCTTCCTTGATCTCATTTCTCTTTGCCAGGATAGAGCTGATAGTAGATGGGGTTTTCTTGTACATCCTGGCAAGCTCACTCAGACGTACGCCACTCTCATATTTTTCTATAATCTCTTTCTTCAGTTCGATGGTGTTCCTCACTTTCTTTACCACAAGGGTGCCACTAGGAAGCTTCTTTGGACCCATGGTGACTTATTTCACAGTGACAATCACTAAACCACCAAAAAAGACACCAAATGTATTGCGAATGTTTGAAAGAGCGCGCTGGGTAATGTTCTCTCAATGGTAAACAACGCTTCACTGGCGGGCGTCCTGCGCAGGCGCGGAGCAGGCGGACAGGTCTAATACGTTACGAAACACGAGGGATTTTACGATACACGAAATCAAAAAAAGCTTACGAAACACGATATTTACGAAATATGAGCCTTACGATACTCGGGGGTCCACTGTACTTGAAAAACAAAATAACAAGTGAGAGAATGTGTTCAACAAAATAGTGTTGTTTCAAGGACAATGTGACTGACACACCACAAGACATACAGTGAAGAGACAGTGCCAGGAGCTGTGATTCGACCCCTGCAATCACAAATAGGTGAGTACAGACAACACAATAATGTGGCAATTTGTAATCTTGCCAGCCCTCGTTCTCACATTTATTATGCCAGATATACTACTCTACATGTTATATACATGTATATTCAAGTACGTATGTGTTTTTTGGAAAAGGACATCTGCTAGTCATTGGTGAGTACACATTTTACTGTTTTGTATTTTATTTTTTGGATAATGGTCAATACCATTTACTTTTTCATATGAATACAATGGTACCTCGGCATACGAGCAGCTCCCAACTCAAACAATTATGTAAGTGTATTTTTGGGGGTCTGAAACGGATTAATCTAATTTACATTATTCCTCATGGGAACAAATTTGTTCAGTATCGGCACTCGAACAGCCTTCTGGAACGAATTAAGCTCGTAACCCGAGGTACCACTGTATTTCAAAATTTCTTCATTTTGGTATGCTTCAAGTCCTGAAATAAAACTGTAAATGAAAGCTGTGAAAATACATATTCTTAAATTGTAGCCATAGTTTATGATATTTTTGCACTGCATCTCATTAGTAAATTGTAGTACTTCCCCTTACCCAATTTAACCCTTTCACTGTCTGTCATGTAGATTATGTGACTGAGGCCAGGGGCCCTAATGCAGCTCTAGGCCATAAACTCAGCTCACTCGGATAAGCTGTAAGTGGTAAATTTTGGCAGAGATATGAGAGAATGGATCTGTGCAGTAAGTGTGCACCATATAAAAAAATTCTGCCCCATGCGGTGAATGATGGGAAAAAAACAACTGACAATGCATATGGTTTAAAATAGTGAATTTGCAGTGTCTTCTTGGATGGTTTTTATGGTTTTATTGGCTGTTTCTTGGTATTATTTGATAGAATGGATAACATTTTACTGAAATAGAGATGATTTTGATTGGTTTCAAGAATGGAAGTACAGTGGTGCCTCGAGTTACGATGGTCCCCAAAATCGCCCTTTTATGTAAGTTTATTTTTTTAAATGCTTTTGTAAGTATATTTTTGGGGGTGTAAAAGGACTAGTCTATTTTACATTATTCCTTATGGGGATAAATTCGTTTGGTAATGGCACTTGAACAGCATTCTCGAACAAAAAAATATCGTAACTCGAGGTACCACTGTACATAGTTTGAAATTGAGCTCAAAGTAACAGAAATATCTGATTTTTGCCAATATTTCAGAGGATGAGTAAGGCATCCCTACAACCCTCAGTCTGTTTTATGGACTTTTAATAGGTCTGATTCAATTATTGGGACACTGTAAACCAGGAACAATCTCTCCTGAATACAGGAAATATTGTTTTAGTGTCAGGAATGTCTACATTGTTTATGGACCATTTTTAAATTGGTAATTTTTAATTTTATGTGAAACTGGCCAAATTACAGAATTCTGATCACTTAATGGGCAGTTTTTTGTGCTCAATCGATAGAATGGAAGGCATACTAGCAAGATTGCTAAGAATCTGGTCAACTGGAACAATGGAATTGGCCTAAAATAGGACTCGAAGCGGGAAAAATTGCCAGTGCCTAAATTGCACCGACACCACTAACTTTGCACCTGCGTGATCCTGAGAGATCATCAAATTTCATACTTCTGATGTCATTACCTTCAGAAAATGACTCTGCTGATGTAGAAGAAAATTATTTTGGGGGAGAAAAATTTGGACATTGAGAGCAAGTTCCATTTTGGGGTCTGGACAGTGAAAGGATTAATAGCTCTCTAGCTATGAATGGCTATTCTCAGATGTGTTATCACAGAGGTTTTTTTTTGGTATTGTTCAGATATGGGTATGGTTTTTAACCCCTTGAGGGTTAGTGCTGTAGTTCTACGGTTCTGAACTCTGGGGTCAGTGCTGTAGAACTACGCCATGAGCTCACCTCACTCAGATAAGCTGAGAGAGAATAGGTCTATGTGGTAAGCGTGCACCATATAAAAAAAATCCTGCAGAACGCAGTGCATGAGAAAAAAAACTGCGACCGTGTTTTTGGTTTGAAACAGCAACTTTGCGGTGTATTTTTGTATGGGTTTTATGGTTGTATTCATGGTTTCTTGGTTTCATTTGATAGGTTTGAGAACTGAAAATAGCTTGAAATTGAGCTCAAAGTAGTAGAAATATATGATTTTTGCCGATATTCCAGAGTACACAAATCACGTAAGTCATCTAATACAAGTCCACTGGTGCGTCTAATATGCATTCATGAATGAGCTGACATTATTTATACAATTACGTATTACAATAATGCATATCAGTAAATCTTCTATTTTTGTGTGTGAATAAAAATTAAAAATGGAATTCATGTGTAAAGCCTGGGAACATAACTAATGAACAGAGGAAGTGTTATTTTTGTGCCAAGAATGCCTAAATAGTTTATTCTGGACCCTATTTTGAAACTCTGTGAAATTGGCCAAATTACTGATTTCTGATCACTTTATTGGATAGTTGAAATAGTTGATTGGGTGGTTTCTTGTGCTCAATCGATAAACTGGAAAGCATACTAGTGATATAGTTAAGAATTTGGTCAACTGGAACAATGTAATTGGCCTAAAACAGAATTCAAAATGGGCAAAAATGCCGATGCATAAATATCACTGACACAGCAGAATTCGCGATAGCATAACATTGTCAATTTTTCCAACAAATTTCGTACTTTTTGTTTTATTACCTTCAGAAAAAGATTCACTACCATTTCATGAGAATTTTTTTTTTTTTTTTTTAAATTCTTGGACTCTGTGGACAAGTTTCAATTCATGGGTCTGGACCCTGAAAGGGTTATGTTTAAATATAGTTACAGATCACTGTCCTTAACCCTTAAACTGTCCACACGTAGATATACGTTCACTCGCGTAGCTGACCGAATGTAGAACTACGTTTTATTTTTCATTCCTTTAAATTTAGTGCGATAGGCCTGAGTCGCCTAGACATGAGAGAATGGGTCTGCGCCCTCAGTGTGCACAGTATTAAAAAAATCTGGGACCACTTAGTACCTTGTAAGAGCACCAGTTCGATTGAGTGCCAGCTAGAGCAAATAGTGTGGCAAACACCAGGGATTCAATGATGTTATGTCGCATTAACACTCACCTTATAAGAGGAAAGTAAAAATAGGTTAGATAAATACATGAGTGGCTGTGGGTGGGTGTGAGTTGGACCTGACTAGCTTTTGCTACTAGGTCTGATGCCATGCTCCTTCCTTCCTTCAGAGGATGTGACCTGACTAGGTGGGTCATTGGTCTAAGTTGGGGGGTGAAATGGACCTGCCTTGCATGGGCCAGTAGGCCTGCTGCAGTGTTCCTTCTTTCTTATGTTCTTATGTATTCGGCAGGCTGGCTGGCTTTGGCTGTCTCTGGCTCTGTCTCTATCTGTCCATATCTTTGTCTGCCTATATCTTTGTCTATATCTTTATCTGTCTATATCTTTGTCTGTCTATATCTTTGTCTGTCTATATCTTTGTCTGTCTATATCTTTGTCTGTCTATATCTTTGTCTGTCTATATCTTTGTCTGTCTATATCTTTGTCTGTCTATATCTTTGTCTGTCTATATCTTTGTCTGTCTATATCTTTGTCTGTCTATATCTTTGTCTGTCTATATCTTTGTCTGTCTATATCTTTGTCTGTCTATATCTTTGTCTGTCTATATCTTTGTCTGTCTATATCTTTGTCTGTCTATATCTTTGTCTGTCTATATCTTTGTCTGTCTATATCTTTGTCTGTCTATATCTTTGTCTGTCTATATCTTTGTCTGTCTATATCTTTGTCTGTCTATATCTTTGTCTGTCTATATATCTATCTATATCTATATGTCCTATATCTCTGTCTCTCTCTCATATGTACACATAAGTACAGTTATTATACATAGTGTAAATTACCTAGGTTAACCCAAAAATTCCAGGCAAAGTGCTATACAATGCTTGTAGATATAATACATAATAAGCATGGAAACCCCTGGCAAGTAATACGCATCGTCACTTCTGGATCGTGTATAATACCTGTTGGCTTACGAGACGCACTGAGACTGAGACAAGCAGATGGAAAGACATACACAGGCAGACAGATAAGCAGAGTTAGACAGACATAAGCAGAGCTAGACAAACAGACAGACAGACAGATACAGACAGACAGACAGATACAGACAGACAGACAGATACAGACAGACAGACAGATACAGACAGACAGACAGATACAGACAGACAGACAGATACAGACAGACAGACACAGACAGACAGACACAGACAGACAGACAGACAGACACAGATAGACAGACAGACAGATATTGAAAAAGGGAGGGTTTCCTCCAGCACTGTTGACATTTATCAAATGTCACTGGGCTGTCAAGAGTTATCTGACACTTGTCAACACACCATTCTTCAAGGAGTTTCATATATACTCCAGGATGTCTAAAACATTGCTGGGACCTATAAATACTTCGTATATATTTATAGACAATAGTAAATGACCAAGGAAGGTGAAACTGTTCACCTGTTGGTGTGATTGTGACTATTTGAGTACTATTTCAGTATACATAATATTAGTGTTAGAACAAAGATTGGCTATGAAATCACAAGAACTATTGTAAATTGTAATTATCAGAACATAAAAATTATATAAATTAAAATAAAAACTAGAAAAAAAAAGTATATCGGCATTACTTCTGCAAGCGGCAGGACTTGATGTTGCCGTCAGGTGAGCATCCAGTACTAAATTGGCGGGCTTATATCTCGGTAAGTACAGGCCCAAAAAATTTTTTTTTAGCCTATCCTGTTTATAAAAATGTGCTCATTTTTTTTTTTTTTTTTTTTTTTTCAAAATATTTGGTCAGCTACGCGAGTGAATGTATATCTACGTGTTAACAGTTTAAGGGTTAAAGAAGTACACAGATCACCACACATTCTTTCCCTCATTATTATATAATATGTACCAACATAACTCACCATATGTAAAATTGCAATTATAGTTAGCACATTTATCAGCATATTTTTAATATATATAGATATATCTATATATCCATGCGTGTCGTAAGAGGCGACTAAAATGCCGGGTGCAAGGGGCTAGTAACCCCTTCTCCTGTATATATTACTAAATGTAAAAGGAGAAACTTTCGTTTTTTCTTTTGGGCCACCCTGCTTCGGTGGGAAACGGCCGACGTGTTGAAAGAAGAAGATATCTATATATATTTTTAATATATATAGATATAGATAGTAGTAGGTTGGTAGACAGCAACCACCCAGGGAGGTACTACCGTCCTGCCAGGTGACTGTGAAACAGAAACCTGAAACTGTTTTACATGATGGTAGGATTGCTGGTGTCTTTTTTCTGTCTCATAAACACGCTGGATAACAGGTATATCTAGCTACTTCTACTTACACTTTAGGTCACACTACACTGGCATACACATGCATATATATACATACACACATCTAGGTTTTTCTTCTTTTTCTTAATAGCTCTTGTTCTTTTTATTTTCTCTATTGTCCATGGGGAAGTGGAAAAGAATCTCTCCTCCGTAAGCAATGCGTGTCGTATGAGGCGACTAAGATGCTGGGAGCAATGGGCTAGTAACCCCTTCTCCTGTACAAATCTACTAAAAAAGTGAAGAAAAACTTTATAAAACTGGGTTGTCTGAATGTGCGTGGATGTAGTGCGGATGATAAGAAAGAGATGATTGCCAATGTTATGAATGAAAAGAAGTTGGATGTCCTGGCCCTAAGCGAAACAAAGCTGAAGGGGGTAGGCGAGTTTCAGTGGGGAGAAATAAATGGGATTAAGTCAGGAGTATCTGAGAGAGTTAGAGCTAAGGAAGGGGTAGCAATAATGTTGAAGGATCAGTTATGGAAGGAAAAGAGGGAATATGAATGTGTAAATTCAAGGATTATGTGGATTAAAATAAGGGTCGGATGCGAAAAGTGGGTCATAATAAGCGTGTATGCACCTGGAGAAGAGAGGAGTGTAGAGGAGAGAGAGAGATTTTGGGAGATGTTAAGCGAATGTCTACCTGGAGTCTACCTGGAGAGAATTCCAGGAGTCAACGCCCCCGCGGCCCGGTCCGTGACCAGGAACTTTTGAACCAAATGAGAGAGTAATTGTGGTAGGGGACCTAAATGCTAAAGTGGGAGAAACATGCAGAGAGGGTGTAGTAGGTAAGTTTGGGGTGCCAGGTGTAAATGATAATGGGAGCCCTTTGATTGAACTTTGTATAGAAAGGGGTTTAGTTATAGGTAATACATATTTTAAGAAAAAGAGGATAAATAAGTATACAAGATATGATGTAGGGCGTAATGACAGTAGTTTGTTGGACTATGTATTGGTAGATAAAAGAATGTTGAGTAGACTTCAGGATGTACATGTTTATAGAGGGGCCACAGATATATCAGATCACTTTTTAGTTATAGCTACAGTGGGAGTAAAAGGTAGATGGGATACAAGGAAAATAGAAGCAGTAAGTAAGAGAGAGGTGAAAGTTTATAAACTAAAAGAGGAGGCAGTTAGGGTAAGATATAAACAACTATTGGAGGATAGTTGGGCTAGTGAGAGTGTAGGCAATGGGGTGTGCGGGAGGGAAGAGGAGCGATTGGTGGAATGATGATGTAAAGAGAGTAGTAAGGGAGAAAAAGTTAGCATTTGAGAGGTTTTTACAAAGTAAAAGTGATGCAAGGAGGGAAGAGTATATGGAGAGAAAAAGAGAGGTTAAAAGAGTGGTGAAGCAATGTAAAAAGAGAGCAGATGAGAGAGTGGGTGAGATGTTATCAGCAAATTTTGTTGAAAATAAAAAAGTTTTGGAATGAGATTAATAAGTTGAGGAAGCCTAGAGAACAAATGGATTTTTTTTTT
>WNWK01017677.1:0-41819 GCA_009830355.1 Cherax destructor
TCCTTTTCCCTCATCTTCATATCAGACATAGACAGAGTTTAACCCAGCTCCGTGTCATCCTTTGCAGACGATGCTGGGACTATTATTAGGACACGGATTGCCTCCAAGATATAAACCAAGTTTTCAAATGAGCAAGGGAGAACAATATGATGTTCAATGAAGACAAATTCCAACTACTCTGTCTAGTTAATAACTAGAACATAGTATACTACAAACACTGATCATACAATAGAGCGGAAAAATAATGTGAGGGACCTGGGAGTAGTAATGTCTGAGGATCTCATTTTCAAGGATCACAACAGTTCCACAATCACAACTACAAAGAAAATGATAGGATGGATAATGAGAATGTTCAGACCAAGAGATACCAAGCCAGTGATGATCTTTTTCAAATCACTTCTTCTCTCTAGGCTGGAATACTGCTGTACATTAACATCTCCGTTCAAAGCAGGTATAGAGTGAACCTTTACTGCACCTGAACCTTTACTGGGAACGCTTGAAGCACTTGGCTTGTACTCGCTGGAACGCAGGCGAGAGATAAATCCTAATCTACACGTGGAAAATCCTAGAAGGAATGGTCCCGAATCTGCACACAGAAATCACTCCCTAAGAAAGTAAAAGACTGGGCAAGAAGTGCAAAATACCCCCAATGAAAAGTAGAGGCGCCATTGGTACACTAAGAGAAAAAACATAAGTGTCCGGGGCCCAAGACTATTCAACAGCCTCCCACCATGCATAAGGGAAATTACCACTAGGCCCCTGGCTGCCTTCTAGACGGAGCTGGACAGATAAAGTCGGTGCCTGCCGGATCAGCCGGGCTGTGGTTCGTACGTTGGACTACGTGTGACCAGCAGTAACAGCCTCCAGAGAGACACTAGACCACTGAGTCTAGGAGGAACTCATCAATGTTGTGATCCCTAGGCCATAGGCAAAGAACATCATCCATGTATCTGAACCAACTAGCTTTATCTGGGAGAATGTTTTTAAGAAGTCTGGTCTCATTTAATTCCATATACAAGTTGCTGAGTAAGGGGCTGAGGGGATTTCCCATTGTCATGCCTTGTTTTTGAGCATAGTATTTCCCTTCAAACACAAACTTGTAATGAGTAACACAAAGTTTTATCTATTCAATTATAATGTTCCTGGTGTAGGGCATGGGGAAGTTTTCTTAGTTCCTCTTCAAGGTACGAAAGTAAGTCAGGGACAAGGACTCTAGTGAACAGAGCTAGTAAGACTTGAAAAGAAGATGCTTTTAATAGAAATGAGGAGAGCCAAGACGGTATTCTTTAATAAGATTCCCTTAGGCTGGCATGACTACTTGCTAATATTTATAAGGAACTTAGAGGAGTCATCACACCGTAAGCAATCGTACTAGGAAGTTAAATACCTCAAGCACGGAGTGGTTGGACCACACATGCCAATTCGGAGTTCGTTGTGAACTTGTCTAGCAAGGAATTAGCAGTGACCAATAGGCAGTGCTAGGGTTTGATTAAGCTTTGGCCCACAACTAATGATGCTAATTATGTGAACTTAGCAAAAACTCTCAAGCACGGAGTGGTTGGACCACACATGCCAATTCGGAGTTCGTTGTGAACTTGTCTAGCAAGGAATTAAGCAGTGACCAATAGGCAGTGCTAGGGTTTGGATTAAGCTTGTGCCCACAACTAATGATGCTAATTATGTGAACTTAGCAAAATCGTTTGCATGCTGGAAAAAAAACACGGTGACTTGACCCTGATACATTTAATATATGCACCAACTGCCCAATAAGATTCACTAAAGCTTATGAAGAGTTCATTAATGATCAGACTCTGCACCTCTCAAGTGGTGATAAATCTAAGGTAGTTGTTATTTTGGATAAAACTGAATCTTTAGGTAAAAGAGCCATTTATTGAGTGATAATGAAATGTATGACCTGCTCATTAAGAACCCAACCGACCAGGTCAACAGCCATTTCAATAAATATCTTCCATTACACCTAAAAAACATCTGTCGGCTAGGTCTGCAGCTCCATCATATCTTTATGGGGGTAATCAAGACTCATAAAACCAGGGTACCCAGCCCGTCCTATCATAAGTTCAGTAGGCTCAGTAGCATATAAACTTTCTAAATGATGTTGACCTTACTGAAATTTTCCAAAATTAAATGTCCCACATGACTTTACCGTAGTGAGCTTTGATGTCACGGCTTTGTTCACCAGAGTCTCTTTCCTGACTTGCTTTCTTACCTTGAAGACGAACTAGAAAACTTCCCATGCCCTACACCAGGAACATAATAATTGAATTGATAAAACTTTGTGTTACTGATTGTAAGTTTTGTTTGAAGGGAAATACTATGCTCAAAAAGGCATGACAATGGGAAACTCCTCAGCCCTTACTTAGCAACTTGTATATATTAAGTATAAGGACACAATGTAACTAATGTGACATTTTATTGTGGCAACGTTTCGCTCTCCAGGAGCTTTTTCAAGTTACAAACAATACATGTACACAGAGGGTATATATATACTCCAAGTGAGGTGTAATACTAGTGGTGGTAGAAGTAGTAGTGATATAAGTTGTAGTAGTAGTAGTAATACAATAAGGTAGAACAATCAACTTGCACATGAGTAAAAGGTGATAAAACAATTACTTGGGTAGTATTAAAACAGGTTAGACAAATATTTCTGTTGGAGGTTGGAAAAGAGAAGACCTGTAGCAGTGTTTCAAATATGCGATGCGCTTGTGTGGTATTAGCAAGAGAGCTATGTGATGGCAGGGTTTACTGTTTTCAGGAGGATTCTTGCTAAGACTTCAGAGATGGTGAGCTGCCTATGTTTTGTTTAATTGTGTTAGAAACAGCGATAAGTGCTGATTCAAGGCACTTGCGTCTGCGGAAATCAGTTTCTTTGATTACTAATCGGGTGTCTTTGAATTTCATGAGATGATTGGTGGAATTTCGGTGTTGTACGCAGGCGTTGTTCAGGTTATCGTTCCTACATGCATTAATGTGTTCTTGGAGGTGTGTTTCGAGGTTTCTTGCTGTTTCTCCTACATAAATATAAGCTATTATGATTACGGCAGACATACAATGTGTACTTATACTGACTTTGTCAGTTTAGTGAAGCAATGCTGTAAAATATGTTAGTATGATGACTCCAAAGAAAGAAGAGATATGTGAAGAAAGATATAAAACCACTTTTCTATATATCCAAATATTTTAGACTATTTCAATATTTTCACCAATGCATCAGCAATGTATATTGTGTTAGTGCTAGATCTGTTATGTATTAAATTCAAGAAAATAATTGCCTCTCAAGTAATAATTTCTCCTTCCAAAACCAGGTGTAGTAGACAAAAGCTCCGAACTGCTGGCCAAAGATCCTGATCCATTGACGATCTCAAGTCTGTTCGAATTCGTGTCCAGCTTCGATGTTGATCCACGGCAACACACACAGATCAACACCAACTTGTACTGTAGAGATAAGAAGCACAGAGAACAGACAGAAGAATTAGAACGATATTCAAAAGCTACCAGGAATTCCAGGAATATTAACAGAATATCCAGGTTGGTTTAAATATAACGTCATGAACGTCTTGCCATGGCAAGACGTCCCACTCGGGTCTCGTCATAAACGTCTTGCAATGGCAAGACGTTCCATCCGACTTCAAAACACTCACTACATAGACATATTTTTTGGAATAATTTATGTGCAAAATATTCAAATCAAAATGTTGATTTTTCTCATATTAAAGTTAAATAAATTCACTTGATTTATATTACATAAGATAGTTTTTTAAGGAGACATAAAGCTTCTCGACTACACAGTGTCATTTAATTAATTAAGGCTGCATGTCAGCTTTTCACTATTAGTTAAGAATATTTTAATCCCTAAAGCAAGTATTAAACAAACTCGACTCATATTCCCAGTGATATACACAAATCAATCATTTCATTGATTGATTTATGGGATTTACAGCCTATCAACCACATGAATGTCATTAATAAATTGATAACCAGCTGAGTAGGTGTTGGGGGCAGGAATCACATATAATAACAACACACTGTATACACTGAGGGTCACCGCTGCCCAACACGCTACATGCAACTTTAATTTTAAGAAAACAACAGTTTGTTGCATAAAGTAAGAACTTAACTACTTTGATTAAACTACACAAGTTTATAATAGTAAACAATAAAAACTTAAATGACTATGTTAAAATACATAAAACAATAATAAAAGTAATTTATTTATGACAATGAAGTAGAAAATTTATTTATTTAAAAATCTGCATTTTACTTTCTTCTTCTTCCTCTTTTTCTTCCTCTTCTTCTTCTTCTTATTCTTTCTTCTTCTTCTTCTCTTCTTCTTCTTCTTCTTCTTCTTCTTCTTCTTCTTCTCTCTTCTCCTTCTTCTTCTTCTCCTTCTTCTTCTTCTTCTTCTTCTTCTTCTTCTTCTTCTTCTCTTCTTCTTCTTCTTCTTCTTCTTCTTCTTCTTCTTCTTCTTATTATTATTATTATTATTATTATTATTATTATTATTATTATTATTATTATTATTATTATTATTATTATTATTATTATTTTTATTCACAACTAACCCGCAATTCACAACTGAAAGAGAAAATAGTGATAAAATTAGGAGAAAAGTCCGGTGTGAAGGTAAGGAGAAAGTCAAATTTAAATGAAGAAAATTCCAGAAGAATGATGAAGAGAAGAGAAAATAAAGATCTATGATAACGTCAAGACTAAGAGTGTTCCGAGGATTAAAAAAAATTGACTTTATAATGAGAAAGAGTTAATTCATTAAGACGTAGTATGTGGAGGCGGGGAGAGGAGCAGAAAATTTTGGGCAAAATTACGGTTTATAGGGCAATTATAATCATAACATAGCCGAAATACAAGTTGGTAGTGTCTGCAAAGCGAACACAATCTTGGTGTTGTGGCAGAGAGCGAGGAGTCAGGTCCACCAATACACTGGAGAAGGAAGAGAAGTAGAGAACTGAGTAAACACCAGAAGAATCAGTGGCAGGAGATTGTTGCCAAGTTTAATTGTTTAGTGAAACTCAACTATAATATTTAGAGGAGGGAGAGTGATTGTAAGATTTTGAAATTCAGAAATTTCATAGGAAATGCTGATTTATGAGAGGAAAAAAGTTATTTTAGCACGAGAGTATGCAGAGTTTATTGTAAATACATCCTTAGCGAGAGAATGAACTTCGAAGAATGAACAATTCACAGTCGACGAATTGTATGTCACATATTCAGAATGCACAGATAGAAATATAAACTTTAGCTTTACGTATAATGCATAGTAAGTAAAGTTGACAGATACATCCGTTCTGACTTGCATCTGAAGAAAAGCCTTTCAGTGGGTACTGGTTGTCAGTGGGTACTGGTTGTCAGTGGGTACTGGTTGTCAGTGGGTACTGGTTGTCAGTGGGTACTGGTTGTCAGTGGGTACTGGTTGTCAGTGGGTACTGGTTGTCAGTTGGTACTGGTTGTCAGTGGGTACTGGTTGTCAGTGGGTACTGTTTGTCAGTGGGTACTGGTTGTCAGTTGGTACTGGCTGTCAGTGGGTACTAGTTGTCAGTGGGTACTGCTTGCAGACATCAAGAAATGAAATTAGTGTCATTCAGTTTTAAATTTGTGTTAATATTGGTAGAATTACAGACAATATGTTAGTAAAGAACATAAATGCAACTAATGTGACATTTATTGTGGCAACATTGCCCCCAGGAACTTTCTCAAGCCAACGGCTTAACAAAGCTCCTGGAGAGCGATACGTTGCCAAAATGACACATTAGTTGCATTTTTATCCTTTTACTTAATAGGTTTAAATTTGATTGATTAATCAACATTGTCATGATATCTCGTTTTTCTTTGTGTTTATTCTAACTCATTTATTCCAAGGAGAAACTGTACCAAGAGTTTTGATGTAACTTTGGGATCACCACAAGTGATCTTGGTCCCAGGATGGAAATGTTTTCTAATAAATAAATAATTTCTTGTATTTGCTTGCTTGAAATTTTAAGCTCCAACTCTCTACTGATTCTATGGAATTTTGGAAACTATTTTCCTAGCCACTCTCTTGGTGTTTGTCCTCCCTGGCTTCGCTATGTAGAAGTTGGTGCTGTTGTCTGACTACACGAATCTTGGGGAAACGTTCCAGGAACAATAAAAATAATAAAGAGCGCAAATAAAATTACTCTCACATATTCATGTACAATCCATATATCTCACACCCAGAACTAACAAGAATAACAATGATTCGCATTTCAATGCCACATTATAGTTCTCATATACTTACATCTCCATCTTAAGATGGTTTTGGTGGGTTAAGACGAGACCGCTTCTAAGAAATACTTAACCCAGCAGTTAAAGGTGATGCACATCGTATCTTTCGGAAATAACAAGATTCGTCAATATTTACCTTGCACGCGGTATTCCTGAAATCATAATATCTTATTGTATTGCGTCTGAGTACTAAGAATATTATTCCGTGATGCAGAAGCCAAGCAGAAATAAATTCAGTTGGTGAATATGCCATTAACCGTTATAAACTGAAGTTTACCATTGACCTTTAATTTGGTGAAAGGGATGCTGTAATCAGCAGTTCATCACCATTGCCTTTCCTCTTACCAGTTCATCCATTTGTCTCGAACCGGGGTACATTGTTAAGTGGCATTCATCAACCAAACTTGGGAAACAATTCCAAGGCAAATATCTTTCCCTTCAAAGATTTATTTGAAAAATGGGAAGCTAGATATCATATCAACGAAATGTTGCGTTTAGATGAAGATTCCTTTCACTAAAATGTTAATGGGAAACGGCATATGAGTTCTTGCCCAATGAACTCCAACCCTGTAATAAACTTTCCTCTCGAAATAGAACAATACAGAGCTTAAAATAAAACGCTTTTTTTCGCTAATAATTTTTCATTTGGGCCTTAGACAAGGATGTGTGATGACACCATGGTTGTTTATAGATGGAGGGGAAAGGGAAAATGCTCGGGTGTTGGCAAGAGGTTTGGGTTAAAGGATAAAGAATCTAAAAAAGTGTGAGATGTCACAGTTGCTCTTTACTGATGACACTGTGCTTTTGGGGATTCTGAAGAGAAGTTGTAGAGGTTGGTGGATGAGTTTGTAGGATATGAAAAGAAGAAAATTGAAAGTGAATATGGGAAAAAGTAAGGTGATGAAGATAACAAAACATTAGGTAATGAAAGATTGGATATCAGCATGGAGGGATAGAGTATGGAGGAGGTGAATGTATTCAGGTATTTAGGAGTGGACGTGTCAGGGATGGGTCTATGAAGGATGAGGTGAATCATAGAATTGATGAGGGGGAAAAAAGGGGAGTGGTGCACTGAGGAGTTTCTGAAGACAAAGAACTTAATCCATGGAAGAAGAGGGAATGTATGAGAGATAGTTATGGGTGTGAAGCATGGATTGTGAATGTTGCAACAAGGAGAAGGCTGGATGCAGCGGAAATGTCATGTCTGAGGGCAATGTGTGGGGTGAATATAATGCAGAGAATCCGTAGTTTGGAAATTAGGAGGAGGTGGGGATTACAACACCTATTATCCAGAGGGCTGAGGAGGGGTTGTTGAGGTGGTTCGGACATGTAGAGAAGATAGAAGGAAAATAGAATGACTTCGAGAGCGTATAAATTTTTAGGGGGAGGGAAGGCAGGGTAGAGGTCTGCCTACGAAAGTTTGGAGAGAGGGGTAAGGAGGTTTTGGGAGTAAGGGGCATGCTTGGACTTCCAGCAAGCATGCTTGAGCGTGTTTGATAGGAGCCAATGGAGCAAATGGTTTTAGGACTTGACGTGCTGTTGGGGTGTGAGCAAAGGGAACATTTATGAAGGGATTCATGGAAACCAGTAGGCCGGACTTGATTCCTGGAGATGGAAGTACAGTGCCTGCACTCTGAAGGAAGAAGGTTAATGTTGCAGTTATGTAACTGTAGTGTAAGCCGCCTCTGGCAAGACAGTGATGGAGTGAATGATGGTGAAAGTTTTTTTTTTTCGGACCACCCTGCCTTGGATGGAAACGGCCGATTTTAAAAAAAAAATCATTTACAGGGGACGTCTCAGCATTAAACAACTTAGATATGGTCTGGTAGTGACACGTAGATGATATGATTATTTTCACAAATAATGAGGACCTGGTAAGAAACAGCAATATAAAATACAACTAATTCAGATCACAATCTAATCGAAGTCCAGACTTACATGCACAGGAGTCCTGATCAACAAAATGCAAACAGCTACGAAGGTATCTTAAATAACATGGGTTCTAAAAAGTGCCTTGAAAAGATCAACTTCTTGGCAGTTGAAGTATGTTCAAGGCATATTCCCTAAGAAAAAAAGAAGAAAAGAAGTAGAGTGAGAGAGAGACACTGCCTCTAACGGAGAAGGCGAAGAATAACTGAACTCTTTAAGAACATTGGATTATCTGAAACACGGAAGGAAGCGCTTTACAGGGAAGTGGAAAATATTGAGCTTACCTGGAGTCTACCTGAGAGAATTCCAGGGGTCAACGCCCCCGCGGCCCGGTCTGTGACCAGGCCTCCTGTTGGACCAGAGCCTGATTAACCAGGCTGTTACTGCTGGCCGCACGCGGGCCAACGTACGAACCACAGCCTGGCTGGTCAGGTACCGACTTTAGGTGCCTGTCCAATGCCTGCTTGAAGACAGCCAGGGGTTTGTTGGTAATCCCCTGATGTATGCTGGGAGGCAGTTCAACAATCTTGGGCCCTGACACTTATTGTGTTGTCCTCAACGTGCTAGTGGCACCCTGCTGTTCATTGGGGGGATGTTACATCGCCTGCCGAGTCTTTTGCTTCGTAGGGTGATTTTTTTTGCAAGTTTGGTATTAAGCCCTCGAGAATTTTCCATTTTATATAATAATGTATCTCTCCGCCTGCGTTCTAGGGAGTACAGGTTTAGGAACTTCAATCGTTCCCAGTAGTTGAGGTGGTTTATCGCAGTTATATGCGTGAAGGTTCTTGCACATTTTCAAGGTCAGCAATTTCACCCGCCTTGAAAGGTGCCGTTAGTGTGCAGCAATTTTCCCAGCTTAAGTTAAAGAATTCATACAGGATCCAGGAGAGACAGAAGGAGCTAAAAGAAATTGATGGAATTGAAAGAAATTCGAAATATTCCTTTTCTTTCCCAAAAAACATGGCAAAACTACATCTAGTATCGTGACCCCGCTCAGAGAAGATGGAAGTTACACAGATGACAACAAAGAATTGAGGTGATACTGAAGTCTCAATACGACTGTGTTTAGCCAGCCCAATCAGTCTAAAGATCGACAGTCCAAATGATTTTTCATGAAAGAACCTCAAAATCATGTCAATTTATGCCAAATTTCTGACATAACCATAACTCCACTAGACTGAGAAAGCCACTGACAACATGCCCTTACACTCAGCCTCAGGCGCAGACTCGTGGAACTCTGAACCTCTTTTTTCGTGCCTTAAGAAGCTATGGAGAAGGAGCATAGACATGGGTGAAATTCCACAGTCAATAAAAATAACTGATATAGCCCCACTCCACAAAGGTGGCAGAAAAGCAAGCTAAGAACTATAGATCAATAGCTCTAACGCCCCGCATCAATAGGGAAGACGATAGATTACCTATAGCCATTCCCTGCCTTTGAGCGTATTTCCCTCAAACTCAAACTTGCAGTCAACTATACACAACTTAATCAGTTCAATAACAGTATTTTTATTTTCCACCGTTCTTCTGAATTATCCTGGGAATGTCACTGGCGGGCGAAACGTTTCCCCCATGAAAATGTCCAAATGTTGCATAAGTGCCACTTTCATCGACATGTCGGTTTTTAACACATTTATAAAATAACGAGGATGAGTAAATTCATGACAAAACACCACATTGTTTCAGGCAGGATGTAAACACACCAAGACTGTACAAGTTTACAAGACACCAAGACTGTACAAGTTTACAAGACACAAAGACTGTACAAGTTTACAAGACACCAAGACTCTAAAAGTTTACAAGACACCAAGACTGTACAAGTTTACAAGACACCAAGACTGTACAAGTTTACAAGACACCAAGACTGTACAAGTTTACAAGACACCAAGACTGTACAAGTTTACAAGACACTAAGACTGTACAAGTTTACAAGACACCAAGACTGTACAAGTTTACAAGACACCAAGACTGTACAAGTTTACAAGACACCAAGACTGTACAAGTTTACAAGACACTAAGACTGTACAAGTTTACAAGACACCAAGACTGTACACGTTTACAAGACACCAAGACTGTACAAGTTTACAAGACACTAAGACTGTACAAGTTTACAAGACACCAAGACTGTACAAGTTTACAAGACACCAAGACTGTACAAGTTTACAAGACACCAAGACTGTACAAGTTTACAAGACACTAAGACTGTACAAGTTACAAGACACTAAGACTGTACAAGTTTACAAGACACCAAGACTCTATGAGTTTAGTAACTATTAAATCAGTACGAGTTTAGTAGCCATAAAGTCTTTACGAATTTGAGCAAATTCGTACAATGTTAGCACCATCAGTTCTATATGAGCCCCGTGGCCTGGTGGCAAAGCCTCCTTCACACGGTGAGGGTCAGGGGTTTGATTCCCGGCGATGGGGTGGAAACATTGGACGTGTTTCCTTACATCGGTTGTCTATGTTTACCCAACAGTAAAATGGGTACCTGGGTGTTAGTCGACTGCTGTGGGTCGCATCCTGGGACAAAAATGATCTAATTTGCCCCCAAAAGCTCTGCATAACAAGCGGCTTTTTATATAGTAGTATGTCATTGATGTCAGCTAGGCCTATACCTTGTACATGTACTTATAGTAACTAAAGAAACAGTAAATCTTTAGACAGTCACCACTAAGTCTGTGCAGATACAGTAGACATCAAGTTTGCACGAGTTTAATAACCATCGTGTTCAGTAGACATTAAATATGTACGATTTCAGTAGACGTCAAGGGGAAAAAGGTTAAGAAACATCAGTGGCTGGCGGAACACTGTATAATCATAATGTTTCCTTCATGCAGAAGATTTACCAAGTTGATGGAGAACAGAAAATTTGAGCAAATTTTTAAAAAGGCAGTGAAGTGAAGAAGAGTAAAACAATTTTAGAGACAGAATTATGTCATGTCTCAATAATCTTGATTTCGGTGAAGAATGTACCAGAAATGTGATTAATTTACAGTTGCACTGGTTTTAGGAGACAGCGTCACAGATGACGATCAAGACGAATTCCAGACAATTTCTCTTGTATGTTTTCATTTACTTGATGAACTGATTGACCTCAGATGGTTTCATCAGATGGATATAAGTGTCTGAAAGACGACACAAGATAAGTATTAACATTGTGTATTCTGCCTTATATACTTGTGATTCTTTATGCTCCAGCAGCACTCTAAAGTACTCTTCTGTTTGTTCGGTGTCCTGTAGGCATGTTGGGGTTTCGGTGAGACGTGGTACATGAACTACACTACAACTATGATGTTCTGTTATAACATTTGGACAAATGTTCAGGGCGATTACTAGATAACACTGAATTTCCCAGATATCATAAAATTAATGATCTTTAATGTTATGTTGATGAAATCACTAATAAAATGAAGAGAGGAAATGAAATTTCGAGAAAATATTGCCCAAAACAGTAGCATTTACATTCTAGGAATTCAGGGCTGTAGTTATTATTCATAGAGGAACAACCCACTGAACACACCTTTGTTCTCATGTCACAGTGAGGCAAATTGAATGAGGTCATAACTGTTTGTAAATTTTAGGGAAAAGTTAATTTTAAGAGACAATCGACTCTGCAACTTTAGTGTTAATAAATGGGTGTTTTTCCCATTCTTCTAAAGTGAATTAGACACTTGAAGTACACAGCAACACAGTGCGTGAGTAGCAGACTGTCTGCAACACAGTGCGTGAGTAGCAGACTGTCTGCAACCCAGTGAGTAGCAGACTGTCGGGGAAACCAGGGGCGTGAGAACAGACGTCTGAAACCAGTGGTGAGTAGCAGACGTCTGAAACACAGTGGTGAGAAGCAGACTGTCTGAAACACAGGGCGTGAGTAGAAACGTCTGCAACACAGTGCGGGGGAAAAGTTTGTCTGAAAACACAGTGTGGAGAAAAAATCTGCAACGTGGTAGCAGAAAAGGGGCTGCAACCAGTGGTGAGTAGCAGACGTCTGCAACACATGCGTGAGTAGCAGACAGTCTACAACACAGTGCGTGAGTAGCAGACGTCTACAAAACACGGGTGAGTAGCAGACAGTCTGCAACACGTGGGGGGAGTAGCAGACAGTTTTCAACACAGTAAAAGTAAGACAGTCTGAAACATGGAGTAGCAGACTGTCTGCAACACAGTGCGTGAGTAGCAGACAGTCTGCAACAAAAGGGTGAGTAGCAGACAGTCTGCAACACAGGCGTGAGAAGACTTTTCTGCAACACAGTGTGAGTAGAAGACAGTCTGCAACACAGTGGGGGAGGCAGACAGTCTGCAACCCCAGGGAGTAGCAGATGTCTGCAACTCAGTCGTGAGTAGCAGACTGTCTGCAACACAGGGGTGAGTAGCAGACAGTCTGCAACCAGTGCGTGAGTAGCAGACGTCTGCAACACGGGGTGAGTAGCAGACTGTCTGCAACTCAGTGCGTGAGTAGCAGACTGTCTGAAACACAGCGTGGTAGCAGAAAAGTCTGCAACAAAAAGGGGCGTAAAATTTGCAAACGTCTGGGCAATTCCAACAGTGTGAGTAGCAGATGTCTGCAACCAGTGTGAGTAGCAGACGTCTGCAACACAGTGGTGAGTAGCAGACGTCTGCAACCGGGCGTGAGTAGCAGACTGTCTGCAACACAGTGCGTGAGTAGCAGAGTGTCTGCAACACAGTGCGTGAGTAGCAGAGTCTGCAACACAGGGGTGAGTAGCAGACGCCCAACACGTGCGTAAAAAAAGAGAGTGCTCCAACACAGTGGTAAGCAGACGTCTGAAACCCAAAGTGAGTAGCAGACTGTCTGCAACACAGTGCGTGAGTGCAGAGGTCTGCAACCAGTGCGTGAGTAGCAGACTGTCTGCAACACAGGCGTGAGAAAGAGATTTCTGCAACACAGGCGTGAGTAGCAGACTGTCTGCAACTCGGGTGAGTAGCAGACGTCTGCAACACGCCCGTGAGTAGCAGACTGTCTGCAACCAGTGAGAAAAGGCAGAGCTGCAACACAGGCGTGAGTAGCAGACATCTGCAACACAGGGGTGAGTAGCAGACGTCTGCAACACGTGCGTGAGTAGCAGAGTGTCTGCAACACAGGGTGAGTAGCAGACTGTCTGCAACACAGGGGGGAGTAGCAGACGTCTGCAACAATGCGGAGTAGAGACGTCTGAAACCCACGGGAGCAGCCCGTCTGCAACAAAAGTGCGTGAGTAGCAGAGTGTCTGAAAAGGGTGAGTAGCAGACTGTCTGCAACACAGGGGTGAGTGGGAGACTGTCTGCAACCAGTGCGTGAGTAGCAGATGTCGGGGAACACAGTGCGTGAGTAGCAGAGTGTCTGCAACCAGTGCGTGAGTAGCAGATGTCTGCAACACAGGGGTGAGGGCAGATGTCTGAAACCAGTCGGGGAGTAGCAGACTGTCTGCAACACAGTGGTGAGTAGCAGATGTCTGCAACACAGGCGTGAGTAGCAGACTGTCTGCAACCAGTGCGTGAGTAGCAATGTCTGCAACACGTGAGAGCAGACTGTCTCAACACAGTGCGTGAGTAGCAGAGTGTCTGCAACACAGTGCGTGAGTAGCAGACTGTCTGCAACCAGTGGGGAGTAGCAGACTGTCTGCAACACAGGGGAGTAGCAGACTGTTGCAACACAGGGGTGAGTAAGACTGTCTGCAACAAAAGTGCGTGAGTAGAGACAGTCTGCAAACAAAAAAGTTGAAAAGAGTTTTTTTGTTGCAAATTTTATTTCTCTTTTTTTTGCGGATATGGATATACTAATTACTACAGCGTTATGTGGATGCCCGGGAAAATGTTTGGGGAAAGTCTAAAGTTTTGATATTGCAAATGCTAATATTTTGTTAGTACTCAGTTTTTATTTTCAGATGTTTTCAATTTTAATGCAAATTTGTACCAAAATTATGCAACAAATAAGGAAAATAGGCATTTAGGGTTAACATTTTTTTCTTTATAAGTCGATTTATCTTGCTGCCATTAATTAATATGAATACGCATACATAAAATGAATTTAATGTGGTAGTGGATAGATCACACTGAGTGGCAGAATCAAGGGTAGAAAAACAACAAATTCGTTCTAATGAAGGGAAGAAACGGAAACGCACACTGGCTGCCAGACAAGCACACACTAACTATACCATACCACGGGCGGGATAGAACCCGCTATCAGAGAGTCCTAAAACTCCAGACCGACGCGCTAGCCACTGGGCCAACTGGCTACAATAAGATTAATCCAACTAGGTATATTTATACACGATAATGTTTGCATAGGCACCACGTGACCACAAATGCAACTTTTACAGACGAATCTCCCGTCAGCGTGGCCGTGACGAACTCCAGTTGGATGACTCTTATTGTAGTCACTGGCCCAGTGCTAACGAATCGGTCTGGAGTTTTATGATCTCTGACCGCGGGTTCTATCCCCGCCCGTGGATGGATTTGTTTGCAATCGTGTCATTACGATTGCGTGAGTCAAGTGACACATTACCAAACTTTGCAAGAAAATACGAGGTAAGAGTAAGAGGCACCTGAGAGACTAAAGAACAATGACGTGACCGCTGAGTAAAGAAAGTAATCACATACCTGGCTTCCCTGGTTCACTCTCCACGCTCTAATAAAACAGTGAAAATTTAAAATTATTGTTATTTACACAAGAAAGCTCTAAGGGTAGGATCCTACAGCTTCAGCACAAGAGAAAAATAACACCTGAAATCAGCACATAAATTATAAAAATAAAAAAAGAAGTCTACCCAAGAATGAAAGAAATATTCAAAAATAAACATCAAAATAACTGTCTATTGAACAGTGTCTACACAGCATGAAAAGTCATCTTTTCAACCTCACAGATTACAACCTTTAAAACACACACACAGCAGAGCGCGCGCAAGTGATTTACAAGTTTCCTGTGTCAGATAAGGCTGGTGAGAGCCACAATCTTGTAAGTGATCTTGGTGACGTAAGACAGAGACGGTAGGCCTAGTGTGGTGCAGGCGGTGGTGCCACCTGTGTCACCCAAGAAAGATAATAAAGTGTAATCAGTGTGTGACAAGTGAAAAATGTTCAGTAAATAGGAATAAATTATATATAGTGAATAAACAGAGGTGGAGGTACTACGCCAGGACGTCACAGCGAGTTGAATACTCTACAGGCTGCTTCCCAGGATTCACCTATGCATGGTCTTCGGGAGTCAGGTGTGGCTCCCAGGTACCACGGACTGTTATGTGAATGGTACACTTCTTAGTATGAAAAGGAATAGTCTAATAAGGAACAGCAATTGGTAATTTAAAACAGAAGCCAGGGCGGGCAGACAGGTGTTTTTTAAACTAGAGCCTAGGTGGTGATGGTTGCCGATATGACGTTCCTCCAGGGCATAGTTACAGCTGCTCAGACAACTTATGTTGCTAATTGGGAAATTAGATCAAACAAAAATGATCCCAAATAGATAAACAATAGATTAAAACATCTCATTGGTTAAAAGAGAGGCATATAAAAGGCGAATCAAAAGAGGAGAGGGGCAGTTAAGAAATCAATATATTCAGTTAAAGAGAGAAATAAAAAAAAGAATAAGAAAAGCAAAGAGAGATTATGAGGTAAGTTGCAAGGGAATCGAAGATTAACCCAAAAGGATTATTTCAGGTATGCAGAAGTAAGATTAGGGACAAGCTAAGCCCACTCAAAAGTTACTCGGGTCAGCTCACCGACAGTGATAAAGAAATGTGTAGAATTTTAACACTTACTTCCTCTCAGTTTTTACACAGGAGATACTAGCGATATTCCAGAAATAATAAATTATGTAGAACAGGACGATAGTAAACTATGCACGATTAGGGTCACAAGTGACATGGTCCTTAGACAAATAGATAAATTAAAACCTAACAAACCCCCAGGCCCTGATGAACTGTATGCAAGAGTTCTAAAAGAATGTAAAAGGGGAACTTAACAAACCTTTGGATAATCTTTCAACATATCACTACAAACTGGCATAGTGCCAGAAAAGTGGAAAATGGCAAATGTAATACCTATTTTCAAAGCAGATGACACGTCCTTAGCTTCGAACTATAGTACAATAAGCCTTACCTCCATAGTGGGAAAATTTATGGAATCATTAATTGCCGAGGCAATTCGTAGCCATTATAAAAAGCATAAATTGATCAACGAATCTCAGCACAGTTTTACAAAAAGGCCTTATGAATTTATTAAACTTTGTTCACTAAAGTATTTGAGGAGGTAGATCATGGTAATGATATTGTGTATATTGACTTCAGTAAGGCTTTGATAAAGTTCCACATCAGAGGCTATTGAGGAAACTTAAAGCACACGGAATAGGAGGAGAATTTTTTTCCTGGGTAGAGGCATGGTTGACAAATAGACAGCAGAGAATTTTCAAAAAAGGGGAGAAATCAGAGTGGGGGCACGTCACAAACGGCGTTCCACAATGGGTCAGTACTGGGCCCTTTGTTGTTCACACTTTACATTAACGACATAGATGAGGGAATAAATAGCGACATAAGCAAGTTTGCTGATGACACCAAAATAGGCCGTCCAATTCATTCTAATGAGGACATTAGAACACTCCAGGAAGATATGAATAGACTGATGCAGTGGTCGGAGAAGTGGCAGATGCAGTTTAATATAGAGAAATGCAAAGTTATAAATGTTGGACAGGAAAATAACCATGCCACATATAAACTAAAAAATATAGATCTTAATATTACTGATTGCGAAAAGGATTTAGGAGTTCTGGTTAGCAGTAATCTAAAACCAAGACAACAGTGCATAAGTGTTAGTAATAAAGCGAACACAATCCTTGGCATCATATCAGGAAGCATAAATAACAGAAGTCCTCACGTTGTTCTTCAACTTTATATATCTTTGGTTAGGCCTCATTTAGATTTTGCCTCACAGTTATGGTCACCGTATTACAGAATGGATATAAATGCACTGAAAAACGTACAAAGGAGGATGACAAAGTTGATCCCATGCATTAGAAATCTTCCCTATGAGGATAGACTGAGGGCCCTGAATCTGCATTCTCTAGAAAGGCGTAGAATTAGGGAAGATATGATTGAGGTGTATAAATGGAAAACAGGAATAAATAAAGGGGATGTAAATAACGTGCTAAAAATATGTAGTCAAGACAGGAGTCGCAGCAATGGTTTTAAATTGGAGAAATTCACATTTAAGAAGGATATAGGAAAGCACTGGTTTGGTAATAGAGTTGTGGATGAGTGGAACAAACTCCCAAGTACCGTCATAGAAACTAAAACTTTGTGTACTTTTAAAAATAGGTTAGATAAATACATGAGTGGGTGTGTGTGTGGGTGTGAATTGGACCTGACTAGCTTGTGTTGATGGGTTTGATTCCGAGCTCCTTCCTTAACTGGGTATGACCTGACCTGACTAGCCTTGGGCCGGTGGGTGACTTGGACTTACCTCGCATGTGCCAGTAGGCCTGCCGCAGTGTTCCTTCTTTCTTATGTTCTTATCTTCTCTAGGAAGAAGGATAAGCATACAAGGTACAAGCTAGTAGGTGGTTGTTGGGTCAGTGTCAGTTCAGAGCGCACTGGATAACCACGTGTAACACGCGAACCGTGAGTACACACTCACATACACCCACTACTTTTCACACAATCACATCAACCCACACTCACATAGACCCACACACACATATTCCCACACACACAAGAGAGAGAGAGAGAGAGAGGGATGGGTAGATTGCCTTTTATTGAACTGTAAGAAGGCTTTTGATACAGTTCTACACAACAGATTAGTGCAAGAGCTACAGGATCAGGCATGTATTAAAGGGAAGGCACTGCAATGTTTCAGAGAATACCTGACAGTTAGACAACAACGAGTCATGGTATGACGAGGCATCAGAGTGGGCGCCTGTGACGAGTGGGGTTCTGCAGCAGTCAGTCTTATGACCTATGCTGTTTCTGGTATATGTGAATGTCATGACAGAAGGGATAGACTCAGAAGTGTCCCTGTTTGCAGACGATGAAAAGCTAATGCAGAGAATTTAGTCAGATGAGGATCAGGCAGGACTACAAAGGGATCAGGACAGGCTGCAAGCCTGGTCCAGCAACTGGCTTTTAGAGTTTAACCCACACCAAGTCTAGAGTCATGAAGATTGGGGAAGGGCAAAGAAGAGCGCACAGAGAGTGCAGGCTAGCAGCCAAAGACTAGAAACCTAATTCAAGGAAAAGGATCTTGGCGTTAGTATAATACCAAGTATATCTCCTGAGGCACACATCAACAAAATAACTGCAGCAGTTTTTGGACGAATGGCAAACCTAAGAATGGCATTCCGACGCCTCGGTAAAGAGTCGTTCAAGACTCTGTTTACCGTGTACGTCAGGACCAAGTTGGAGTATGGAGGATCAGTCTGGAGCCCACACATGGTAAAACACATCAAGAAATTAGAGAAAGTGCAAAAGTTTGCAACACGATTAATCCCGGAACTGAGGGGTATGTCTTTCGAGGAGAGATTAAGGGAACTCAACCTGACGACACTAGAGGATAGTTGAATAGGGGGGGACATGATAACGACGAATAAAATACAGAAAGGAATTGACAAGGTGGACAGGGCTCGAATGTTTCAGAGGTGGGACACAAAAGCAAAGGTACACAATTGGAAGTTGAATACCCAGATGAGTCATAGGGATGTTAGGAAGTATGTCTTTAGCTTTAGAGTTGTCAGGAAGTGGAATAATCTAGAGAGTGAAGTAATGGAGGCAAGTTCCATACATAGCTTTAAGAAGAGGTATGATAGAGTGCCTTAGTACTTACATATATGTATTCACATATATGTGAGTACATATATGTGTGTGTATGTACTCACATATATGTGAGTACACACACACACACACACACACACACACACATACACACACACGACAAGGCTAGTTCCAGAGCTAAGGGGAATGTCCTACAAAGAAAGGTTAAGGGAAATCGGCCTGACAACACTGGAGGACAGGAGGGTTAGGGGAGACATGATAACGACATACAAAATACTGCGGGGAATAGACAAGGTAGATAGAGACAGGATGTTCCAGAGAGGGGACAAAGAAACTAGGGGTCACAATTGGAAGTTGATGACTCAGATGAGTCAAAGGGATATTAGAGAGTATTTCTTCAGCTGTAGAGTAGTCAGGAAGTGGAATAGTCTAGCAAGTGATGTAGTGGAGGCAGGAACCATACATAGCATTAAAATGAGGTATGATAAAGCTCATGGAGCATGGAGAGAAGGGACCAAGTAGCGATCAGTGAAGAGGCGGGGCCAGGAGCTGAGTCTCGACCCCTGCAACCACAATTAGGTGAGTACACACTCACTCACACACACACACACACACACACACACACACACACACACACACACACACACACACACAGAGGAGAATGGTTTTGGTAAGGAAGAATGGATGGAAGAGCAGTGCAAAAGTTAGGAACAAGAGTGGGAGAGAAAGCTAGGAGAGCTTTCTGCAAAAATGGAGAGAGAGCTCTGTGAAATTGGAAAAGAGGTTGGAGGAGGAGAAGAAGACTTGGAATTCACAAGTCGAAGATGCAGAAGCCAGGATAAGGGCGCTAGAATGCGAGGTAAGCAGGCTGAAGTGGGTTACAGGGGTATTAACCAGAGAAGACACAGCATCTGAAGCTGGTACACCCCTACTGAACGAGGGGTCCAACGGGAAGGAAGGAGATATAACTTAAGCTAAGGCCCTACCAGCCTACCAAGCAGGGCCAAGGAGTGAAGGGGAAGAGCAGCTGTGTGCAGGGGGAGAGGGGGATAAGTCAAATGCAGAGGCACGACCATGCCACCAAGAGCTACAGAAAACAATAAGGGAGAAAATGGCCATGTACAGACAGGAACCAGAGTCACAGAGGGAAAGGCAATGGGAGGAGGAGAGGCGAAGTCAGTGTTTATTCATGGGCTCCAGGAGAGTGAGGGAAGGACACACACCGAAAGACGGAAGGCAGAAAGAAAGGAGATTGAGATCATCATCACAGAAATAGGTGAAGAGGACATGTCTGAGATTGTAAATTTTCAGAGAATAAGGGGATAAATGAAGAGTAGAAAACGACCAATCAAGCTGCTTCTCAGGACAGAAACAGTGTGAAACAGGATCCTCCAAGAGAAACAACGGTTGAAGGAATTGGCAGAATACAAGAAGGTGTTCCTAGACCGAGGCAGAACAAAAACAGAATGACAGCAGCTAAGGGAGAGGACACAAAGGCGAAAGAAGCTAGGAGAGACAAGGACAGAATCAGCAGGGACAACCAAATCAGGGTAGAGCAACAAGAACAAGCACACACAGAACCACCCCCAGAACCCCACAACCACTCACGCTATCCGAACACAAATCACAGTCCCCTATCCAACACTCCGCTATAGAATCCCGCAGTATACTGCCAGGTCCCCCACCCCCACAGACCCCCCAAAACAGTGTTGGAGAGGAAACTGAAGGTATGGTATACCAACGCTTATGAAATAACAAACAAGTGGGAGGAGTGGCACGAAAGAGTCAAAGAGGCATCACCGGACATCATAGCTCTCACAGAAATCAAGCTCACAGATATGATAACAGATGCCATCTTTCCAACGAGATATCAGATCCTGAGGAAAGACAGAGGGACACAGAGGGGGTGGAGGAGTGACACTGCTGATCAAAAACCAGTGGGATTTTGATGAGCTGGAGATAGGAGACAGAGGAGAACCAAGAGATTACATAGTAGGAACACTTTAGTCTGGAGGTCCCAAGGTGGTAATTGCAGTGATGTATAACCCACCACAGAACAGCAGGAAAGAGTATGATGAGAGTAATAGAGCGATGGTTGACACACTGGCTGAAGTAGAAAGAAGGGCTCATACGAGGAGGGCGAAGCTACTGATCATGTGTGACTTCAACCACAAGGAAATCGACTTGGAGAACTTGGAGCCACATGGGGGCCAAGAAACGTGGAGGGCTAAGATGATGGAGGTTGTACTGGACAATTTTATGAACCAACACGTAAGGGACACTACCAGAGAGAGAGGAGAGGATGAACCAGCGAGACTGGACCTAATATTCACATTGAGTAGTGCAGATATTGAGGCCATCACATAGGAAGGACCCATTGGGGCCAGTGATCATGTGGTTTTAAGCTTCGAATACACAGTAGAGTTACAAGTGGAGGAGGAAGCAAGGAGGGCTGGATGAATGAAGCCAAACTACAAGAAAGGGGACTACGTAGGAATAAAAAAACTTCCTGAACGGGTTTCAGTGGGACAGAGAACTGGCAGGGAAGTCAGTAAACGAGATGATGGCATATGTGACAACAATATGCAAGGAAGCTGAGGAGAGGTTTGTACGCAAGAATAAAAGGAATAATGAAAAACCAGGATGAGCCCATGGTTCACCCAAAGGTGCAGGGACGCCAAAACCAAGTGTGCTAGGAAATGGAAGAAGTGTAGAAGGCAAAGGACCCAGGAGAATAAGGAGAGCTGTCGTAGAGCCAGAAATGAATATGCACAAGTAAGAAGGGAGGCCCAACGACAATATGAAAATGACATAGCAGCGAAAGCCAAATCTGATCCAAAGCTGTTGTACAGCCACATCAGGAGGAAAACAATAGTCAAGGACCAGGTGATCAGGCTAAGGAAGGAAGGAGGAGAGATCACAAGAAACGACCGCAAAGTATGTGAGGAACTCAACATTAGATTCAAAGAAGTGTTCACAGAGGAGACAGAAGGGTCTCCAGAAAGACGGAGAGGTGGGGTACACCACCAAGTGCTGGACACAATATATGCAACTGAGGAAGAAGTGAAGAGGCCGCTGAGTGAGCTAGATACCTCAAAGGTGATGGGGCAGGACAACATCTCTCCATGGGTTCTGAGAGAGGGAGGCAGAGCGCTATGTGTACCCCTAACAACAATATTCAACACATCTATCAAAACAGGGAGACTATTTGAGGTATGGAAAACAGCAAATGTAGTCCCAATCTTTAAAAAAAACGAGACAGACATGAAAGACTAAACTACAGACCAGTGTCACTGACATGAATAGTATGCAAAGTCATGGAGAAGATTATCAGGAGAAGAATGGTGGAACACCTAGAAAAGAATGAGCTTATCAACGAGAGCCAGCACAGTTTCAGGGATGGAAAACCCTGCGTCACAAACCTGCTGGAGTTCTATGACTGTGTGACGGCAGTAAGACAAGAGAGAGAGGGGTGGGTAGATTGCATTTTCTTGGACTGTAAGGAGGCGTTTGGCACAGTTCCACAGAAGAGATTAGTGCAAAAGCTGGAGGACCAGGCAGGGATAAAAGGGAAGGCACTCCAATGGATCAGGGAATACCAGTCAGGAAGAGAGCAGCGAGTTATGGTAAGTGGTGAGGTGTCAGAGTGGGCGCCTGTGACGAGTGGGGTTCCACAGGGGTCAGTCCTAGGACCGGTGATGTTTCTGGTATTTGTGAATGACATGACAGAAGAAATAGTCTCCGAAGTGTCCCTGTTTGCAGGATGTGAAATTGATGAGGAGAATTTAATCTGACGAGAACCAGGCAGAACTACAAAGGGACCTGGACAGGCTGCAAGTCTGGTCCAGCAATTGGCTCCTGGAGTTCAACCCCACCAAGTGCAAAGTCATGAAGATTGGGGAACGGCAAAGAAGACCATAGACGGAGTACAGTCTAGGGGGCCAGAGACTACAAACCTCACTCAAGGAAACAGATCTTGTGGTGAGTATAACACCAGGCACATCTCCTAAGGCTCATATCACCAAATAACTGCTGCAGCATACGGTCGCCTAGCAAACCTACGAACACCATTCCGACATCTTAATAAGGAATCGTTCAGGACCCTGTACACTGTGTACGTTAGGCCCATATTAGAGTATGCAGCACCAGTTTGGAACCCACACCTAGCCAAGAACGTAAAGAAACTAGAGAAAGTGCAAAGGCTTGCAACAAGACTAGTCCCGGAGCTAAAGGGTATGTCCTATGAGGAGAGGTTAAGGGAAATCGACCTGACGACACTGGAGGACAGGAGAGATAGGGAGGACATGATAACGGCATATAAAATACTGAGAGGAATTGACAAAGTGGACAGAGACAGAATGTTCCAGAGATGGAACACAGCAACAAGGGTATACAGTTGGAAGTTGAAGACTCAGATGAATCACAGGGATGTTAGGAAGTATTTCTTCAGTCACAGAGTGGTCGGGAAGTGGAATAGTTTGGGAAGCGATGTAGTGAAGGCAGGTTCCATATATAGCTTTAAGAGGAGGTATGATAAAGCTCATGGAGCAGGGAGAGTGACCCAGGAGGGGCCAGTGAAGAGGCGGGACCAGGAGCTATGTATCGACCCCTGTAACCACAACTAGGTGAGTACAACTAGGTGAGTACACACACACACACACACACACATGCACACAAATACACACACATATCCACATATGCACACACAAAATGCAAAGACACTCACACACACACACACACACACACACCACGAATGACCACACACAAAATAGATAAGTTTTACATTCTGTGGTAACTAAAAAAGTGAAATGAGTTGGCAGAGAGCAAGACGGAAAACCAGGGAACTTGAGGATGAGTCTTGGAAGGAAGACTGGGTAGCACAGCTTATGAAAAGAGAACAAGAGTTCGGAAGATAGATAGAAGAGCTTAGGAGCAAAATGGAGAAGAGGATGGCTGCAGAGAGCAGGAAATTGGAGCAAAAAGCTGCAGCAGCAGAGGCTAGGATACAGACCTTAGAGGAGGAACTGAAAAAGCTGAAGCAGTCTAAAGAACCAAAGAGCAGTACAGGTATGCATCAGAAACTGCTACATCAGTAACAAATGAGGGGATGTAAGGGAGCAAAGGAGTTAAGCTGTACTCATATGCCCTACCAGACCACTGTGGAGCAAAGGAAAAGACAAGGAGCACACCAGTAACAAACTAGGGGAGTGAAGGAAACGAAAAAGCTAAGCTGTTTGTAGAGGATCTAACAGACGACAGTAGTGCCCAGGAAAAGCCATTGGGTACAGGGACAACAGACAGAGAAGGGATTGAGAAAGGAAAGCTCTAATGGAAGCAATTAAATCGGATCATGTGATACAAAGGCAAATGCAGTGGGAAGATGATATTGAGAGGATAGTCTTTCTTCATGGGTTCCAGGAAGTCGAAGGGAAAACGTACGAAGCAAGAAGACAGGGTGAGGAAAAAATAATTGAAAGTATCATGAAAGCAATAAAAGAGGATGGCATGACCCACTTGACAAATTTTCTGATAATTAGGGGGTTAGCAAGAGGAAGAAACCAGCCAGTCAAAGTGATTTTCAAGTCAGAAATAGTATAAAACATTAATCTGCAGGAGGCAGCTCTACTAAGGGACACATCCATGTACCACTTGGTGTTCCTCAACCACGAGAGAACAAGAGATGGGCAGAAACTGAAAGAGAGGGTACAAAAACAGAAGGAGAAAAGAGAGGCAAGAATGGAGATGAGCAGGGAAACCCAGACCCAGGAGGAAGAGCAAATACAACCTCTCTCTCAGAACCACCTACAGAAGTCCCTCAACCCCGACAATCCTACTGCAACCAAATAGATCCAAAACCCAAATGCTGTACCCAGAGTGTCTCCCCCCCCCCACCACAAACTCCACCTTCACAGCAACCCCCCAATAATACCTCGCCAGGTTTCCCGCTTCATCAACCCCATCATAACCCCCAGACCACAGTATTAGAAAAGAAGTTGAAGATTTAGTACACAAACGCAGATGCAATAACAAATAAATGCGAGGAGTGGCATGAAAGAATCAAGGAGAAATCTCCACAAATCATAACATTAACAGAAACGAAACTCAATGGGATGATAAGAGACACGATCTTTCCATCTGAATATTAGATACTGAGGAAACATAGATGGAGAAAAGGGGAAGAGGGAGTTGCAACACTCATCAGAAACCTGTGGGGATTTGAAGAAATGGAATGAATGGTCAGAATGTGCAAAAGGGACTACATAGTTGGAACAATTCAGTCTGGGGGCCCTTAATGTACAACCCACAACAGAACAGTAGGAGATCAAGAGAAGAAAATGAAGAGAGAAACAGAGCAATGGTTGACACACTAGCTGACGTGGCCAAAAGGGCTCACATGGGGTAGGGCAAAGTTACTAGTTATTGGTGATTTCAATCACAAATAGACTGGGAAAATCTGGAGCCACATGGGGGACTTAAAACATGGAGAGGCAAGCTAATGGAGGTGGTACTGGCAAATCATATGCATCAACATGTTAAGGACTCTACCAAAAGAGAGATCCAGCAAGACTGGACCTCATATTCACCTTCAGTAGTTCAGACATCAGGGATATCACGTACGAAAGGCCCTCAGAGCTAGTGATCATATAGTTTTGAGCTTCAAATACATAGTAGAATTACAAGTAGAGAGGGAAGCAGGAGTAAGATGGGAGAAGCCAAACTACAAAAGGGGGGACTGCACAGGCATGAGGAATTTCCTGCAAGAGGTTCAGTGGGAAAGCGAATTCGTGATAAAAAATTAGTAAACAAAATGATGAGGATGTGACAAAAAATGAAGGAAGGCAGAGGAGAGGTTCATTCCCAAGGGCAACAGAAATAAAGGGAAGACAAGAATGAGCCATTGGTTCACCCAGAGATATAGAGAAGCAAAAGTAGGTGTGCAAGAGAATGGAAAAAGTACAGAAGAGAAAGGACCCAGAAAAATAAAGAAATTAGTCGAAGAGCCAGAAACGGATATGCACAGACAAGCAGAGAGGCTCCGTGGCAATACGAAAATGGCAAAGCATTAGCATCGAAAGCCATGTCTGACCCGAAGCTGTTGTATAACCTCATGAGGAGGAAAACAACAGTCAAGGACAAGGTAATCAGGATGAGGAAGGAAGGAGGGGAGGAGGAGAAGAAGCTCAACATGAGATTTATAAAAGTATTTACAGTAGAGACAGCAAGGGCTTCAGAGAGCCGGAACAGTGGGGTACAATAACAGGTGATTTTACGAAATACACACAACCAAGGAGGAGGTAACGACGCTGCTAAGTGAACTAGATATCTCAAAGGTGATGAGATCGGACATCTCTCTGTGGGTCCTTAGAGAGGAAGAAGAGACGCTGTATGTGCCACTAAAAACAACTTTCCATTGAAACTTGAATGTTTCAGAGATGGGACACAGGAACAAGGGGACAAAATTAGAAGTTGAAAACCGAGATGAGTAATAGGAATGTTAGGAAGTATTTTTTTTATCCTTAGAGCAGTCAGGAAGTGGAATAATCTGGAGAGTGAAGTAGGAAGGCACGTTCCATACATAGATTTAAGAAGACGTGTAATAAGGCTCTAAAGCGGGGAGAGAGTGACCTAGTATCGACCAGTAAAGATACGGGGCCAGGACCTATGACTCGACCCCTGCAATCACATATAAATGACTACACATACACATACACATCCCATATGAAAGACCACTTAATTCTGATCTTCGAATACATAGTAAAGTTACAAGTGGAGAGGGAAGCAGGAAGGACAGGATGAATGAAGCCAACCAAAAAGAGAGGGGACTACACAAGCATGAAGAATTTCTTGCACGAGGTTCAATGAGACAGAGAACTAGCAGGGAGGTCAGTATATGAGATGAAGGAATATGTGACAACAATATGCAAAGAAGCTGATAAGAGGTTTGTACCCAAGGGTAACAGAAATAACGAGAAGGCCAGGATGAGCCCTTGATTCACCCAAAGGTGTAGAGAAGCGAAAACCAAGTGTGCTAGAGAATGGAAGAAGTATAGAAGGCAAAGGAGAACAAGGAGATCAGTCATAGAACCAGAAATGAATATGCATAGAAGTGAGGCCCAACGTCAATATGAAAATGACATAGCAGCAAAAGGAAAGCTGACCGAAGCTGTTGTACAGCCACATCAGGAGGAAAACAACAGTCAAGGACCAGGTAATCAGGCTGAGGAAGGAAGGAGGAGAGATCACAAGAGATTCAAAGAAGTCTTAACAGAGGAGACAGAAGGGACTCCGGAAAGACGGAGAGGTGAGGCACCACCAAGTGTTGGACACAATGCTTGATACCGAGGAAGAAGTGATGAGGCTGCTAAGCGAGCTGATAACTCAAAGGCGATGGGGCCGGATATAATCTCTCCAGGCGACTACCTGAGGTATGGAAGACAGCAAACGCAGTCCCAATTTTTAAAAAAGGGAGACGAACACGAAGCATTAAACTACAGACCATTGTCACTGACATGTATAGTATGCAACGTCATGGAGAAGATTATCAGAATAGTGGTGGAGCATCTAGAAAGGAATGAGCTTATCAACGACAACCAGCACGGTTTCAGGGATGGGAAATCATGTGTACAAACCTACTGCAGTTCTATGACATGGTGGCATCGGTAAGACAAGAAACTGAGGGGTAGGTAGGGTTGTGTTTTATTGGACAGTTCCAAACAAGAGATTAGGGCATAACCAGGGGACTATGCAGGTATAACAGGGAAGGCCCTGCAATGGATCAGGGGAAAACCTGTCGGGAAGACATCAGCGAGTCATGGTACTTGACGAGTGGGCGCCTGTGATGAGCTGGGTTCCACAGGGTCATTCCTAGGACTTGTGCTGTTTCTGGTATATGTTAACGACATGACAGAAGAAATAGACTCAAACGTGTCCCTGTTTGCAGATGATGTGAATTTGATGAGAAGAATTCAACTGGACTAGGACCAGGAAGAACTACAAAGAGATCTGGACAGGCTGCAGGCCTGGTCCATAAACTGGCTTCTTGAGTTCAACCCCACCAAGTGCAAAGTCACGAAGATTTGGGAAGGGTAAAGATGGCCGCAGATGGAGTGCAGTCTAGGGGTCAGGAGACTGCATATGCATCGCCCATAAGCCTAGCAAACCTAAGAATAGCATTCCGACATCTCAGTAAGGAATCGTTAAAGACCCTGTACACCGTGTATGTCAGGCTTATGTTGGGAAAATGCAAAATAGTTTGGGAAAAAACACCTAATCAAGCATGTACGGAGATTAGGAAAGTGCAAAGGTTTGCAACAAGACTATTCCCGGAGATAAGGTTAAGGGAAATCGACCTGACGACACTGGAGGACAGGAGAAACAGAGGGATATGATAATGACATATAAAATACTCAAAGGAATTGACAAGGTGAACAGAGAGACAGGATGTTCAAAAGATGAGACACAGCAACAAGGGGTCACAATTTGGGAAGTTGAAGACTAAGATGAATAAAGGGAAGTTAGTATGTATTTCTTCAGTCACAGAGTGGTCAGGAGTGGTATAGTCTGGGAAGTGATGTAGTGGAGGCAGGATCCATACATAGCTTTAAGAAAAGGTATGATAAAGCTTTTGAAGCAATCCGAAAGTGGAACAACCTGAAGAGTGATGTTGTGGAGGGAAGTAGTGTGAGTTTCGAGCTGTACTTGCTAAGGCAAAGATGCAGAGCCTGGCGGAGGAACGGGAAGCACTGAAACGTGATATAGAGACTATATTTGATAGGGCAAGGGACGGGAAAACAGGAACATCAGCAGACAGCTTGGGTACTGAAGGAGGGAAAGTTGCTAAGAAGTTCCTTGCAGATGATTTAACAGGCCACTGGAACGTTTAGGAAACAATAATTAAGAAAACATATAAATCTGATTTCCGGAACGTAGGGAAAAGTAATTGGAAGAGAAGAATGAGAGGTCGCTTATTATTCAAGGGCTTCATGACAGCATCATTGTATTAACAAGAGAAAAGGACATCACCCAGCTGACAAATTTTCAAAGATTGAAGGGAAGGGGTTTTTCAGGGAAAAAACGCACAGTCAGATTGGCACTAAAAACGACAGAACGGGTACAAAACAAGACCCTGCAACAGAAACCACTGTTAAATGACTCCAAAAATACCATGACAGAACACGAAAAGGAAGGGAACAACTTAGACAGAAAGAAGATGCCATAGGCAGGAAGGGAGATAGGACAGGCACCAGCAGACGAGAATGGAGCCTCAAGGGAAAACAACAAACACAACCACCAGAGAATCACCAACCCACACTAACCAAACACAATAACCAGAAGCAAGATAAACTCCACACCTGCACTCTCCACCCCCTCACCACAGCACTAATACCACCATCACAACAGACTCCTATAATATCCAGTCCTGCCTTCCACGCCCTTATCTCGCACCATCCCCTCCCATCACCTACAATACAGTAATGGAAAGGAAGCTGAAGGTAAGGTACACCAACACAGATGGATTAACAAAAAGAGTGAGGAGTGGCAAGAACGAATCATTGAGGCATCCCCGGACATCATAACACTCACGGAGACATAGCTCACAACTGAGACAACAGATGGAATCTTCCAGACAGGATATCGTATTCTGAAGAAAGACAGGGGGACAGAAGGGGAGGGGGGTTGCAATGCTTATTAGAAACCAATGTAGATTTTAATAGATCTGAGGATTGTGCAGGAAGAAAGCAGATGATTACATAGAAGGAATATTTCAAACACGTGGACCAAAATGATGATATACAGCCCGCCACTGAACAGAAAAGACCAAGACGAGAGTACGATGAGAGCAACAGAGCGATGGTGGACACTAGCTGAGGTGGCCAGAAAGGCTCACATGGAAAAGGTACTAGTCATGGCAGTTTTTCAACCACAAGGAGATTGACTGCGAAACCTGGAACCATATGGGGACCAGAGATGGGAGGGTAAGATGCTGGAGGTGGTGCTGGAAAACTTCATGCACCAACGGGTTACTGATAAAACCAGAGAGAGAGAGAGAAAAAAAAAAGAGAATGAATTAGCAAAGCTGGACCTCATATTCATCTTGAACAGATCAGACCTAGGGGATATTACAAATGAAAGGTCCCTTGACACTAGTGATCACGTGAGATACATAGTAGGGTAAACAGTGGACAGTAAAGCAGCACAATAATTACGGGAGAAGCCAAACTTCAAAATAGGGAACTCCACATGTATGAAACAATTCCTACATGAGGTGCAGTAGGAAACAGAGCTTGGGGCAACAGAAACAATGGGAAGACCAGACTGAGTCCATGGTTTACCCGGAGGTGTGGAGAAGCCAGAGCCTAGTGTTCTAGAGTACTGAAAAAGTACAAAGGCAAAGGACTCAGATAAACAAGAATTTGAGCTGAAAATCCAGCAGGAAAATGGGAATGACACAGTATCGAAAGCCAAATCAGACCCAAATGTGCTATTCAGCCACAACAGGAAGAAAACAGCAGTCAAGGACCAGGAAATCAGACTGAAGATAGAAGGACAGAAGCTTATAAGATTTAGGAAAACTTCACTGTGGATACAGAAAGGATTCCAGCAAACCAAGATGGTAGGGTACACCAGCAAGTGCGGAACACACTGCACACAACCGAGGAGGAGAAGAAACTGCTAGGTGAACTAGACACCTCGAAGGTGGTGGGCCAAGATCACATCTCTCCTTGGTCCTGCTTACAACAATCGTCAATAAATCTATCGAAGCAGGGCAACTTTCTCAGATGTGGAAGACACACAGCAAATGTATTCCCAATTATGAGGAGAAGACAGTCATGCAGCATTAAACTACATATCAGTGTCGCTGATATTTTAGTATATAAAGTCATGGAGAAGATTATCAGGAGAAGAGTGGTAGACCACCTAGAAAGGAACGGGCACAAGACAACCAGGACAGCTTCAGGGACGGGATATTCTGTGTCACTAACCGATTGCAGCTCTATGACAAGGTAAGTGAAGGACGAAAGGAGAGAGAGGGATGGGTGGCCTGCATCTTCTTGGACTTTAAGAAGGCTTTCGACACAGTACCACACAAGAGACTGGTTAAAAGCTAGAGGAGCAGTCAGAATAGCAAGAAAAACACTGCAGTGGATCAAGGAATACTTGACATGAATGAAATAATGTGTGTTGGTACGTGACGAGTTGTCAGAGTGGGCGCATGTGTCTAGTGGGGTTCCACTTGGGTCAGTCGTAGGTCCGGCGCTGTTTCCTGTATTTGAAAATGACATGATGGAAGGGATAAATTGAGAGGC
Source organism: Cherax destructor (assembly GCA_009830355.1). Classification (NCBI taxonomy): domain Eukaryota; kingdom Metazoa; phylum Arthropoda; class Malacostraca; order Decapoda; family Parastacidae; genus Cherax; species Cherax destructor. Next base: position 31,268 of record WNWK01017677.1, read on the forward strand.
GGCCCTGTTAGCAGACGATGTGAAACTAATGATGAGAATACGAGCATTGAAGGATCAGCTAAGACTACAAGGAATCTAACAGGCTGCAAGCCTGGTTCTTCAAATAGCTCATGGAGTTTAACCCACAAAGTGCAAAGTCATAAAGCTTGGAAAAGGGCAAAGAAGACCACAGAAAGAGTACAGCATAGGGGATGGGGTCAAGGCTGCAAAACTCTCTCAAGAAAATGGATCTTGGGGTAAGCATAATACCGAGCACATCTCCTGAGGCGCACTGTAACCAAATAATCGCTGCAGCATATGGGCGCCTGGCAAACCTAAAAATAGCTTTCAACATCTACGTAAGAGTCATTGACGACACTGTACATTGTGTATGTCAGGATTATATTGGAGTATGCAGCACCAATATGGAACCCACACTTGGTAAAAACACGTCAAGAAATTGGAGAAAGTAATATGTAGTAGCTTCTAGTATGACTAGTCCCTGAGCTAAGGGATATGTCCTACGAGGAGAGGTTAAGGAACGTAGTCTGACGACATTGAAGGACTGGAGGACGAATAAAATACTGAGAGGAATTGACAAGGTGGACAGGGCCAGAATGTTTCAGAGATGTGACATAAGAACAAAGTTACACAACTGGAAGTAAACAACTCAGATGAGCCATTGGGATGTTAGGAAGTATTTATTCAGTCTTAGAGTTGTCAGGAAGTAGAACAATCTGGAGAGTGATGTTGTGAAGGTAGGATATATACATACCTTTAAGATGAGGTACGATAAAGCTCTTAGAGTAGTGAGAAAATGGACCTAGTAGAGACTCGCAAAGAAGCGGGGTCAGGATCTACGAATTTACCGATGCAACCATAAATAGGTGAGTACAAATGGGTGAGCACACACACACACACACACACACACACACACACACACGCACACGCACACGCACACACACAAACACACACACACACACATACACACACACACACACACACGCACACACACACACACACACACATACACACACACACACACGCACACACACACTGAAATGGAGTGAGCACCACAAGAGAGTTCTAGCAGAAGGAAGAGACAAGAATTTAGGCAAGAACAGAAAAGCTACACCTACACATAGTGATCTGGTTAAAGTACAAGATAGATGTCATTATTCAAAACAAATAATATTTCACTAACAAAACAAAACACTTCTTCGGATGTGTTAAGAGTTCTTGCTAAGATCTCACTAAGTTAAAAACATAATCAACAAGAAACTCTGGTAACAAAATTAACAGAAACGATATAAAATATTCATATAAGACATAAGTAATATATATATATATAATATATATATATATATATATATATATATATATATATATATATATATATATATATATATATATATATATATATATATTATTAATATTAACACATCAGCCGATTCCCACCAAGGCAGGGTGGCCCGAAAAAGAAAAACTTTCATCATCATTCACTCCATCACTGTCTTGCCAGACGGGTGCTTTACACTACAGTTATAAAACTGCAACATTAACACCCCTCCTTCAGAGTGCAGACACTGTACTTCCCATCTCCAGGACTCAAGTCCGGCCTGCCGGTTTCCCTGAATCCCTTCATAAATGTTACTTTGCTCACACTCCAACAGCACGTCAAGTATTAAAAACCATTTGTTTCCATTCACTCCTATCAAATACGCTCACACATGCTTGCTGGAAGTCCAAGCCCCTCGCACACAAAACTTCCATTAACCCCTCCCTCCAACCTTTCCTAGGCCGACCCCTACCCGCCTTCCCTCCACTACAGATTTATATACTCGAAGTTATTCTGTCTCGTTCCATTCTCTCTACATGTCCAAACCACCTCAACAACCCCTCCTCAGCTCTCTGGATAATAGTTTTGGTAATCCCGCACCTCCTCTAATTTCCAAACTCCGAATTCTCTGCATTACATTCACACACACACATTGACCTCAGACATGACATCTCCACTGCCTCAGCCTTCTCCTCGTTGCAACATTCATCACCCATGCTTCACACCCATATAAGAGTGTTGGTATAACTATACTCTCATACATTCCCTTCTTTACTTCCATGGACAAAGTTCTTTGTCTCCACAGACTCGAAGTGCTCCACTTACCCTTTTTCCCTCATCAATTCTATGATTCACCTCATCCTTCATAGACCCATCTGCTGACAGTCCACTCCCAAATATCTGAATACATTCACCTCCTCCATACTCTCCTCTCAATCTGATATCCAATCTTTCGTCACATAATATTTTATTATCCTCATCACCTTACTCTTTCCTATATTCACTTTCAATTTTCTTCTTTTACACCTACCAAATTCATCCACCAACCTCTGCAACTTCTCTTCAGAATCTCCCAAAGCACAGTGTCATCAGCAAAAAGCAACTGTGACAACTCCCACTTTGTATTTGATTCTTTATCTTTTAACCCCACACCTCTTGCCAAGACCCTCGCATTCACTTCTCTTACAACCCCATCTATAAATATATTGAACAACCACGGTGACATCACACATCCTTGTCTAAGGCCCACTTTTACTGGAAATAGTCCCCTCCCTCCTACACACTCTAACCTGAGCCTCACTATCTCATAAAAACTCTTCACTGCTTTCAGTAACTACCTCCTATTCCATACACCCTGCAACATCTGCCACATTGCCCCCTATCCACCCTATCTACGCCTTTTCAAATCCATAAATGCCACAAAACCTCTTTACCCTTATCCAAATACTGTTCCACCTATATGTTTCACTGTAAACACTTGTCTACACACCCCTACCTTTCCTAAAAGCCCTTGTTCATCTCCTATCCTGCTTTCTGTCTTACTCTTAATTCTTTCAATAATAACTCTACCATACACTTTACCAGGTACACTCACAGACTTATTCCCTATAATTTTGCACTCTCTTTTGTCCCCTTTCCCTTTATACAAAGGAACAATACACGCTCTCTGCCAATCCCTAGGTACCTTACCCTCTTCCATACATTTATTAAATAATAGCACTAACCACTCCAAAACTATATCCCCACCTGCTTTTAACATTTCTATCTTTATCCCATCAATCCCAGCTGCCTTACCTCATTTCATTCTACCCAATGCCTCACGAACTTCCCCCACACTCACAACTGGCTCTTCCACACTCCTACAAGATGTTATTCCTCCTTGCCCTATACACGAAATCACAGCTTCCCTATCTTCATCAACATTTAATAACTCCTCAAAATATTCCCTCCATCTTCCCGATACCTCTAACTCTCCATTTAATAACTCTCCTCTCCTATTTTTAACTGTAAAATCCATTTGTTCCCTAGGCTTCCTCAACTTATTAATCTCACTCCAAAACTTTTTCTTATTTTCAACAAAATTTGTTGATAACATCTCACCCACTCTCTCATTTGCTCTCTTTTTACATTGCTTCACCACTCTCTTAACCTCTCTTTTTCTCTCCATATACTCTTCCCTCCTTTCATCACTTCTACTTTGTAAAAACCTCTCATATGCTAACTTTTTCCCTTACTACTCTCTTTACATCATCATTCCACCAATCGATCTTCTTCCTCCCGCACCCACTCGCCTGTAACCACAAACTTCTGCTGAACACTCTAACACTACATTTTAAATATATATATATATATATATATATATATATATATATATATATATATATATATATATATATATATATGGTAGTAGGTTGGTAGACAGCAACCACTCAGGAGGTACTACCATCCTGCCAGGTGACTGTGAAACAGAAACCTGAAACTGTTTTACATGATGGTAGGATTGCTGGTGTCTTTTTCTGTCTCATAAACATGCAAGATTTCAGGTACGTCTTGCTACTTCTACTTACACTTAGGTCACACTACGCAAACATGTACACGTTTATTGTATACACACTCATCTGAGTTTTCTTTGATTTTATCTTAATAGTTCTTGTTCTTATTGCTTTTCCCTTTCATATCCATGGGGAAGTGGAATAAGAATCTTTCCTCCGTAAGCCATGCGTGTTGTAAAAGTCAACTAAAATGCCGGGAACAATGGGCTAGTAACCCCTTTTCCTGTATAGCTTACTAAAAAGAAGAAGAAGAAAATCGTCAAAGTGGGATGTTTGAATGTGCGTGGATGTTGTGCGAATGATAAGAAAGAGATGATTGTAGATGTTATGAATGAAAAGAAGCTGGATGTCCTGGCTTTAAGTGAGACAAAGCTGAAGGGGTAGGAGAGTTTCAGTGGGAGAAATAAATGGGATTAGATCAGGGGTTTCAAATAGAGTTAGAGCTAAAGAAGGAGTGGCAATAATGTTGAATAATCAGTTATGGCAGGTAAAGAAGGAATATAAATGTATAAATTCAAGGATTATGTGGAGTAAAATAAAGGTTGGATGTGAAAAGTGGGTTATAGTAAGTGTTTATGCACCTGGAGAAGAGAGAAGTGTAGAAGAGAGAGAGAGATTTTGGGAAATGTTGAGTGAGTGTGTGGGGAGTTTTGAACCAAGTGAGAGAGTAATTGTGGTTGGGGATCTTAATGCTAAAGTGGGTAAAAATGTTGTGGATGGAGTAGTAGGTAAATTTGGGGTGCCAGGGTAAATGTAAATGGGAGCCATTAATTGAGCTATGTGTAGAAATAGGTTTGGTAATAAGTAATACATATTTTATGAAAAAGAGGATAAATAAATATACAAGGTATGATATAGCACGTAAGGAAAGTAGTTTGTTGGATTATGTATTGGTGGATAAAAGGTTGATGAGTAGGCTTCAGGATGTACATGTTTATAGAGGGGCAACGGATATATCAGATCATTATTTGGTTGTAGCTACAGTTAGAGTAAAAGGTAGATGGGACAAAAGGAAAATGGCAACAGCAAGTAAGAGAGAGGTAAAAGTGTATAAACTAAGGAGGAGGAAGTTAGGGTGAGATATAAGCAACTATTGGCAGAAAGGTGGGCTAGTGCAAGTAGGAGTAGTGGGGGGGTTGAAGAGAGTTGGGATAGTTTTAAAAATGCAGTATTAGAATGTGGGGCAGAAGTTTGTGGTTATAGGAGGGTGGGTGCAGGAGGAAAGAGGAGTGAGTGGTGGAATGAAGAAGTAAAGGGTGTGATAAAAGAGAAAAGGTAGCTTATGAGAGGTTTTTACAAAACAGAAGTGTTAGTAGAAGAGCAGAGTATATGGAGAGTAAAAGAAAGGTGAAGAGAGTGGTGAGAGAGTGCAAAAGAAGAGCGGATGAAAGAATGGGAGAGGATCTGTCAAGAAATTTTGCTGAAAACAAGAAAAAAATTTGGAGTGAGATAAACAAGGTAAGAAAGCCTAGGGAACGAATGGATTTGTCAGTTAAAAACAGAGTAGGGGAGTTAGTAGATGGGGAGCTGGAGGTATTGGGTAGATGGCGGGAATATTTTGAGGAACTTTTAAATGTCGATGAAAAGAGGGAGGCGATAATTTCATGTACTGGCCAGGGAGGTACAACATCGTTTAGGAGTGAAGAAGAGCAGGATTGAGTGTGGGGAGGTGCGTGAGGCATTACGTAGAATGAAAGGGGGTAAAGCAGCTGGAATTGACGGAATCATGACAGAAATGTTAAAAGCAGGGGGATATAGTGCTGGAGTGGTTGGTATTTTTGTTTAATAAATGTACGAAAAGGGGAAGGTACCTAGGATTGGCAGCGAGCATGTATAGTTCCTTTATATAAAGGGAAGGGGATAAAAGAGAGTGTAAAAATTATAGGGGAATAAGTTTACTGAGTATACCAGGTAAAGTGTATGGCAGGGTTATTATTGAAAGATTAGAGGTAAGACAGAGAGTAGGATTGCAGATGAGCAAGGAGGCTTTAGAGTGGGTAGGGGATGTGTAGATCAAGTGTTTACAGTGAAGCATATATGTGAACAGTATTTAGATAAAGGTAGAGAAGTTTTTATTGCATTTATGGATTTAGAAAAGGCATATGATAGAGTGGATAGGGGAGCAATGTGGCAAATGTTGCAAGTGTATGGAATAGGTAGTAAGTTACTGAAGGCTGTAAAGAGTTTTTATGAGGATAGTGAGGCTCAGGTTAGGGTGTGTAGGAGAGAGGAGATTACTTCCGGTAAAAGTAGGTCTTAGACAGGGTTGTGTAATGTCACCATGGTTGTTTAATATATTTATAGATGGGGTTGTAAAAGAAGTAAATGCTAGGGTGTTGGGGAGAGGGGTGGGATTAAATTATGGAGAATTAAATGCAAAATGGGAGTTGACACAGTTACTTTTTGCTGATGATACTGTGCTTATGGGAGATTCTAAAGAAAAGTTGCAAAGGTTAGTGGACGAGTTTGGGAGAGTGTGTAAAGGTAGAAAGTTAAAAGTGAACATAGATAAGAGTAAGGTGATGAGGGTATCAAACGATTTAAATAAAGAAAAATTGGATATCACATTGGAGAGAGGGATTATGGAAGAAGTAAATGTTTTCAGATATTTGGGAGTTGATGTGTCAGCAGATGGGTTTATGAAGGATGAGGTTAACCATAGAATTGATGAAGGAAAAAAGGTGAGTGGTGCATTGAGGTATCTGTGGAGACAAAAAACGTTATCCATGGAGGCAAAGAAGGGAATGTACGAAAGTATAGTGGTACCAACACTCTTATATGGGTGTGAAGCATGGGTTGCAAATGCTGCAGCGAGGAGGAGGCTGGAGGCAGTGGAGATGTCCTGTCTAAGGGCAATGTGTGGTGTAAATATTATGCAGAAAATTCGGAATGTGGAAATTAGGAGAAGGTGTGGAGTTACTAAAAGTATTTGTCAGAGGGCTGAAGAGGGGTTGTTGAGGTGGTTTGGTCATTTAGAGAGAATGGATCAAAGTAGAATGACTTGGAGAGCGTATAAATCTGTAGGGGAAGGAAGGCGGGGTAGGGGTCGTCCTAGAAAAGGTTGGAGGGAAGGGGTAAAGGAGGTTTTGTGGGCGAGGGCTTGGACTTCCAGCAAGCATGTGTGAGCGTGTTAGATAGGAGTGAATGGAGACGAATGGTTTTTGGGACATGACGATCTGTTGGAGTGTGAGCAGGGTAACATTGTGTGAAGGGATTCAGGAAACCAGTTAATTGATTTAGTTGGACTTGAGTCCTGGAAATGGGAAGTACAATGCCTGCACTTTAAAGGAGGGGTCTGAGATAGTGACAGCTGGGAGGGACTTTTCTCAGCTGTAGTATCTGAGCTCCTCTGCAAAGACAGTGATTATGTATGAGTGTGGTGAAAGTGTTGAATGATGATGAAAGTTTTTTCTTTTGGGGATTTTCTTTCTTTTGGGTCACCCTGCCTCGGTGGGAGACGGCCGACTTGTTGAAAAAAAAAAAATATATATATATATATATATATATATATATATATATATATATATATATATATATATATATATATATATATATATATATATATATATAGGATGTCCACCTCTTGTGTAAATTGTGGGACCCATTGCCTCGGAGAAGTGGATAAAAGGCTTCAAGGAAGAATATTTAGATTTCTTTCTGAAGCCTTTGAATATTCCACTTCCCTACCACCCATCTTTTTATACAAACTTTATTTCAAGACAAAATACATAGGGAGTAAAACAACATAGATAACAACTCAGAGCTACATGTCAAATACTTCGTCCAGCTCCCGGCAGTGGGCCGCGTGCCCAGAATGCTGCAGGCATTTCCCTCTGGATGCAACACTGAGTCTCTGAAAGAGGAAGCTGGTCGCCCTGTGGTCCTTGGTTTCTATGATGAGTTTTCCACCCAGCTCCTTGAGAAACTTTAGAGCACACTTGCCCCATGCTCCATGGGTCTCCGACCCTATTGGATGAAGTTATAGCAAGAGGAAGGTCTTCATATTTGCGGGTCTTCTGGGTCTCCCTGTGGCTGGCAGCTCCACCCCCTTCGGCTAAGGAGTGTGGCAGGTAGGTGTCTGCCAATGTGGCAGCACAGGTGTAGTCCCAAGCAATCTGCTTACCATCCTTCCAGGGTAGCATAGTGGCTCCATCAGGACGCTTTTGACTTCCATCAGACCTCTGCACTTGGGGTTCCCGTTGAGCTGGGCAACGGGCTGTGGCGAGGCTTCTCTTTATGATGTCATTGACCTCCTCATGTCTAGCATACTTCCCTTCTGATGTGTGACACACTAGACCATGAAGTCCGAATTGATCAGCCGTCGCCCTGCCGCAAATACACCTATGTTCGGTGAGTATGGGGGCGGCTAGGCGAAGAGCAACACCAATCCGAATGGCCTGTGGGTCGAGTCGAGTCCCCAGAGAGGAATTGGGAACAGCTAGAAGGAAATCTCCTGAGTGTGGTGCCTTCACCGCTAGGAGACGAGCTTTGTCCTTTCCTGAAGCGTTGGTGAGCATTGTGTTGGCAATTTTTTCCATGATCGGTTTGTCCCAGTGGAACTGTTTGTGCTCTTTGGGAGGAGCTGGTCTACTGGAGGAGTCTGCCAGGATGTCCCACTGCACTGCTGCTTCAATGAACTTGGGGTCTTGAGCTCCCACCACACCTCTCAAAACGTTCAGGGACAATCCTCTTGACTAATCCACAGGAGGCCAAACACGATGACAGAAATGCAGGTAACGCTACCTGCCTTGCTTTGCGCACCCCTATACCTCCCAGTCGCACTGGGAGGGTTGCCTGCTCCCATTGCTGATCCTCTAGTGACAGATTCAGTGCCTTCTTGAAGGTTGATCTCAGGTGTGCGTCATACTCGTCAAGTGTTGGGTTTTCAAAAGAGGGTGCGCACCTCAAGAAGTAAGTGAGTCTTGGCATAGTAAGACACCTTGTGAGGAGATACAGGGCATCATGGGCATCAAGATCACTTATTCTCTCCTCCATTCTTTTCAGGTCATTCACTTTGTCCTTGAGGACAGTGTCGATGGTGTGGTGACCCAGCGGTGCTCCCAGGAGGGTACTGTTGGATGGAGTGGTAGTAGTGACTTCTGGGAGGATTGTTTGCACCGCATTGATTATTTCCTGATTTGTTGTGATAATTTCACACTTTGAGGGATTAAGGATGAGTCCTAAGGCTTCTCCCTGTGTCTTCACCCGTTGTAGGTCCTCTAACAGGGACTCCCCAGTACCTGCCAGAGTGCCATCATCCAGGTACCAGATGTTGAGCTCGCTGCGTAGGCTGGAAGTTAGTTCTCTTACTGCCAAACATAAGAGAAGTGGAGCAAGTGGATCACCCTGCTGAACACCCTCAGATGAGGGAATTTCATGTTCCCCAAACAAAAGAGTCGAGGATTTGCTGTAGCCAGCTGAAATGAAGGGAAAGAGACTGGGAAACCGATCCCGAACGGCTGGCAAGACCACATCTCTCTTCACCATATTAAAGGCATTTCTAAAGTCAAGTTTGACTACGGCCTTGTCTTCTGATAGGTCCCTGATGTAGGTTCTTGCCGCATGAGCTGCGGCTTCACTGCCTTGAGAGACCCCAAAGCCCAGTTGGTGTGGCTGGAGTAAACTGGCAGCTTCTAGGCGAATGTTTCTTACTGCTGCTTTGGCAACTAGGCGGCGAAGGGTGTTACCAACAGCAATGGGTCTGATTCCCCCATCCTTCTTCTTCAAAGCGCATAATGAGGCCAGGCAGTTGTTGACAAAAGTTGTTAATTCGGTGAGGAGAATTGATGCAGATGCTCCGAGTACTGGATTTACCATCTCTTTGAGGTGTTGTGGTCGAATTCCAGTGTAACCTCCTGCAGATCCTGCTGGAAATGACACTATCGCCTTATAGACTTCTGATTCTGGCAAAATTAATTGTTCAGTGATGGGGTCTCCTTCAGGGTTGTTGTTGATGGCTATGGTGTCCCTTGTCGGATGCTTGTCTCTTAGTGCTTGAGCTGTGGTCTCATCTTTGGGAGCTACAGTGTCGTCACTTGTAATTATTCTGATTGCTCCCACTGTGTTGCCTTCTTCGATTTTTTTGCTAACCTGTGCGCAAATTTTCTCGTTTTCAGTGGAGTTTTTCTTGGGTCTACCTCTGTGATTCCTGCGATGGTGGGGCAGAGGGACACAATTATCTGTTCTTGGGTAGTTGCGCACCGCCTTGATGACTGATGTGGTTAGCAGTTTGCCTCGTCTTTCAGGAACTGCAAGACAAACATTGCCAAACAGGAGAAGGTTGCGCCATGCTTTAATGGTGCCTCGGGCTTCTAAATTGGTGGAGCCTCCATTCACCTGCTTAAGAAGGTCAGTGAATTTACCTGCTGCATATGGGCGAGCTGCTTTAGGAATGTGGGATAGGGTACTGCTAGCAGTGGATTTGAATGCCAGAAGAAGGTTTTCGCAAGAGAGGAGGTTGCCATTGGGATTGACATCTGCCTGTGGAGGCTGTGGGTTGCTCTCTGCTGGGGGCCTATGTGATCCTGCACACCCATTGTGTGCACGAATAAGGCCATCTCTGTTGCGTGCTCGAAACTCTCCACACACCTGACATGTACCTCTTCTTTCATTGTTGGGTGCACCATTTCCCTGGCTTTGTGGCTGGCTGGCTGCATCATCTGCCATACCTCAAACTGTGTGG
>WNWK01017678.1:0-41815 GCA_009830355.1 Cherax destructor
GGGTAGATGGCGGGAATATTTTGAGGAACTTCTAAATGTCGATGAAAAAAGGGAGGCGGTAATTTCATGTACTGGCCAGGGTGGTACAACATCGTTTAGGAGTGAAGAAGAGCAGGATGTGAGTGTAGGGGAGGTGCGTGAGGCATTACGTAGAATGAAAGGGGGTAAAGCAGCTGGAATTGACGGAATCATGACAGAAATGTTAAAAGCAGGGGATGATATAGTGCTGGAGTGGTTGGTACTTTTGTTAAATAAATGTATGAAAGAGGGGAAGGTACCTAGGGATTGGCAGAGAGCATGTATAGTTCCTTTATATAAAGGGAAGGGGGATAAAAGAGAGCGTAAAAATTATAGGGGAATACGTTTACTGAGTATACCAGGTAAAGTGTATGGCAGGGTTATTATTGAAAGAATTAGAGGTAAGACAGAGAGTAGGATTGCAGATGAGCAAGGAGGCTTTAGAGTGGGTAGGGGATGTGTAGATTAAGTGTTTACAGTGAAGCATATATGTGAACAGTATTTAGATAAAGGTAGAGAAGTTTTTATTGCATTTATGAATTTAGAAAAGGCATATGATAGAGTGGATAGGGGAGCAATGTGGCAAATGTTGCAAGTGTATGGAATAGGTAGTAAGTTACTGAAGGCTGTAAGAGTTTTTATGAGGATAGTGAGGCTCAGGTTAGGGTGTGTAGGAGAGGGAGATTACTTCCCGGTAAAGTAGGTCTTAGACAGGGATGTGTAATGTCACCATGGTTGTTTAATATATTTATAGATGGGGTTGTAAAAGAAGTAAATGCTAGGGTGTTGGGGAGAGGGGTGGGATTAAATTTTGGAGAATTAAATGCAAAATGGGAGTTGACACATTTACTTTTTGCTGATGATACTGTGCTTATGGGAGATTCTAAAGAAAAGTTGCAAAGGTTAGTGGACGAGTTTGGGAGAGTGTGTAAAGGTAGAAAGTTAAAAGTGAACATAGATAAGAGTAAGGTTATGCGGGTATCAAACGATTTAAATAAAGAAAAATTGAATATCACATTGGAGAGAGGGATTATGGAAGAAGTAAATGTTTTCAGATATTTGGGAGTTGACGTGTCAGCGGATGGGTTTAGGAAGGATGAGGTTAACCATAGAATTGATGAAGGAAAAAAGGTGAGTGGTGCGTTGAGGTATCTGTGGAGACAAAAACTTTATCCATGGAGGCAAAGAAGGGAATGTACGGAAGTATAGTGGTACCAACACTCTTATATGGGTGTGAAGCATGGGTTGCAAATGCTGCAGCGAGGAGGAGGCTGGAGGCAGTGGAGATGTCCTGTCTAAGGGCAATGTGTGGTGTAAATATTATGCAGAAAATTCGGAATGTGGAAATTAGGAGAAGGTGTGGAGTTACTAAAAGTATTTGTCAGAGGGCTGAAGAGGGTTGTTGAGGTGGTTTGGTCATTTAGAGAGAATGGATCAAAGTAGAATGACTTGGAGAGCGTATAAATCTGTAGGGGAAGGAAGACGGGGTAGGGGTCGTCCTAGAAAGGTTGGAGGAAGGGGTAAAGGAGGTATTGTGGGCGAGGGCTTGGACTTCGAGCAAGCATGTGTGAGCGTGTTAGATAGGAGTGAATGGAGACGAATGTTTTGGGACATGACGATCTGTTGGAGTGTGAGCAGGGTAACATTGTGTGAAGGGATTCAGGGAAACCAGTTAATTGATTTAGTTGGACTTGAGTCCTGGAAATGGGAAGTACAATGCCTGCACTTTAAAGGAGGGGTCTGGGATAGTGACAGCTGGGAGGGACAATTCTCAGCTGTCGTATCTAAGCTCCTCTGCAAAGACAGTGATTATGTATGTGTGTCGTGATAGTGTTGAATGATGATGAAAGTATTTTCTTTTTGGGGATTTTCTTTATTTTTGGGTCACCCTTCCTCGGTGGGAGACGGCCGACTTGTTGAAAAAAAAAAATATATTTTTTATATTTTATTAACACATCGGCCGATTCCCACCAAGGCAGGGTGGCCCGAAAAAGAAAAACTTTCATCATCATTCACTCCATCACTGTCTTGCCAGAGGGGTGCTTTACACTACAGTTATAAAACTGCAACATTAACACTCCTCCTTCAGAGTGCCGGCACTGTACTTCCCATCTCCAGAACTCAAGTCCGGCCTGCCGGTTTCCCTGAATCCCTTCATAAATGTTACTTTGCTCACACTCCAACAGCACGTCAAGTATTAAAAATCATATGCCTCCATTCACTCCTATCAAATACGCTCACACATGCTTGCTGGAAGTCCAAGCCTCTAGCACACAAAACTTCCTTTACCCCCTCCCTCCAACCTTTCCTAGGCCGATCCCTACCCCGCCTTCCATCCACTACAGATTTATACACTCTTGAAGTCACTCTGTCTCGTTCCATTCGCTCTACATGTCCAAACCACCTCAACAACCCCTCCTCAGCTCTCTGGACAATCGTTTTGGTAATCCCGCACCTCCTCCTAATTTCCAAACTCCGAATTCTCTGCATTATATTCACACCACACATTGACTTCAGACATGACATTTCCACTGCCTCCTGCCTTCTCCTCGTTGCAACATTCATCACCCATGCTTCACACCCATATAAGAGCGTTGGTATAACTATACTCTCATACATTCCCCTTTTTACTTCCATGGATAAGGTTCTTTGTCTCCACAGACTCCGAAGTGCTCCACTCACCCTTTTCCCCTCATCTATTCTATGATTCACCTCATCCTTCATAGACCCATCCGCCGACATGTCCACTCCCAAATATCTGAATACATTCACCGCCTCCATACTCTCTCCCTCCAATCTGATATCCAATCTTTCGTCACCTATTCTTTTTGTTATCCTCATCACCTTACTCTTTCCTATATTCACTTTCAATTTTCTTCTTTTACACACCCTACCAAATTCATCCACCAACCTCTGCAACTTCTCTTCAGAATCTCCCAAAAGCACAGTGTCATCAGCAAAAAGCAACTGTGACAACTCCCACTTTGTATTTGCTTCTTTATTCTTTAGCCCAACACCTCTTGCCAAGACCCTCGCATTCACTTCTCTTACAACCCCATCTAAAAATATATTGAACAACCACGGTGACATCACACACCCTTGTCTAAGGCCCACTTTTACTGGGAAATAGTCCCCTTCCCTCCTACACACTCTAACCTGAGCCTCACTATCCTCATAAAAGCTCTTCACTGCTTTCAGTAACCTTCCTCCTATTCCATACACCTGCAACATCTGCCACATTGCCCCCCTATCCACCCTATCATACGCCTTTTCCAAATACATAAATGCCACAAAAACATCTTTACCCTTATCCAAATACTGTTCACCTATATGTTTCACTGTAAACACTTGGTCTACACACCCCCTACCTTTCCTAAAGCCCCCTTGTTCATCTGCTATCCTACTTTCTGTCTTACTCTTAATTCTTTCAATAATAACTCTACCATACACTTTACCAGGTACACTCAACAGACTTATTCCCCTTTCTAAAATTTTCTCTTATACGTTTAAAGATATATTTTTTTCATTTATGTTAATGTAAGAATTTATAATTTTGTACCAAGAGAAATTTTGAAAACCTACGTAACCTTATTACAACAAGCGCAATTTAATTTAGCCTAACCCAACTAAATATATTTTAGATACGTTAACATTATTTTAATAATAAACAAACACAATGAAATATATTTTTTTCGTTATGTTCAGAATGATTTTGGCGAAATTATTGCATACACAAATTTTCACTTGTCTTATATGGCAAGGTGAGCGTTGCTATTTAAGCCATAATCGCAAGTTTTACCTAATCGGCACGACATATATATATATATATATATCTTCTTTCAACAAATCGGCCGTTTCCCACCGAGGCAGGGTTGCCCAAAAAAGACAAATAAAAGTTTCTCTTTTTAACTTTAGTAATGTATACTGGAGAATTGGTTACTATCCCTTGCTCCAAGCATTTTAGTCGACGCTTACGACACGCATGGCTTACAGAGAAAGAATTCTGTTCCACTTCCCCATGGAGATAAGAGGAAATAAGAACAAAAAATAACATGAAAATAGAAAAAAAAACAGAGGGGTGTACTCACCTAATTTCACCTAATTGTGGTTGCAGGGGTCGAGACTCAGCTCCTGGCCCCGCCTCTTCGCTGTCCGCTACTGGGTTTCTGCTCACCCTGCTCCATGAGCTTTATCATACCTCGTCTTAAAACTATGTATGGTTCCTGCCTCCACTATATCTTTCTCTAGACTATTCCACTTCCTGACTACTCTGTGGCTGAAGAAATGCTTCCTAACATCCCTTTGACTCATCTGAGTCTTCAGCTTCCAGTTGTGTCCCCTTGTTTGTGTGTTCCTTCTCTGGAACATCCTGTCACTGTCTACCTTTTCGATTCCCCGCAGTATTTTGTATGTCGTTATCATGTCTCCTCTGACCCTTCTTTCCTCCAGTGTTGTTAGTCCTGTTTCCCTCAACATTTCTTCATAGGACAGACCCCTGAGTTGTGGAACTAACCTTGTCGCAAACCTTTGCACTTTCTCTAGTTTTTTACGTGCTTGACCAGGTGTGGGTTCCAGGCTGGTGCTGCATATTCTAGTATGGGCCTGACGTACACGGTGTACAGTGTCTTGAACGATTCCTTGTTAAGGTAACGGAACGCTAATCTTAGGTTTGCCAGTCGCCCATATGCTGCCCCAGTTATCTGGTTGATGTGTGCCTCCGGAGACGTGTTTGGCGTTATACTCACCCCAAGGTCTTTCTCCTTTGCCGAGGTTTGTAGCCTATGTCCGCCTAGCCTGTACTCTGTCAGCGGTCTTCTTTGCCCTTCTCCGATCTTCATGACTTTGCATTTGGTGGGATTGAATTCGAGAAGCCAGTTGCTAGACCAGATGTCAAGCTTGTCCAGGTCTGTTTGAAGTCCTGCTTGGTCCTCTTCCGATGTGATTCTCCTCATTAATTTCAAATCATCTGCTTGTACATGCATATGTAGAGTGACCTAATTGATTAATTTTGAGTTAAAGGTATTTTTGTGCGAACTTTTACCTTAGATTTCATTTTCATTCCTGAGTTAAAGTCTTAGTGTGGGACTATATGAAACAAAAAGACTGTTAGGCTTTATTCGCATTTTTCTTCCCGTTTTTAAAGCAGTACGGAAGTTTTCTGCCTATATCTCAAAGGATTCCATTTGCATTGCTTACCTGCCCGAGCCATCTGCTAGTCTTCTTTATACATTTCTTTGTGTGTGGGGCCAGGTAAGCCTCGTCCATCATTGCTCTCAGATTCTCTTGTCTTGTATGGACCTCAGTGTTGTGTTTTCCTTGTCCAACATTTTTTTTATAAGTGATATTTGTTTAACTCTTCTCTCTCTCTAGTGCTTCTAGTTTTTCATTCTTCATCACTGTGTATTTTCAAGTTAGATTAACTCACAAATACCATTTGTATTAGTGACTCATCTTACGTCACTGAATTGTTGTATTTAACGTAATAATTAACTTACCACCAGTTTGTTATTGCATCATACCGCTTACGTGTTAGACAAGTGATCCACTCTAATGTTCTCTGTGTATGTGTGTACTCACCTATATGTAGTTGCATGGGTAGATTCACAGCTCCTGGCCCCGCCTCTTTTCATGTCGCTACTAGGTCCAATCTGTTCCTGCTCCAAGAGCCTTATCATACCTCTTCTTAAAGCTGCCTCCTCTACTTTACTTTTCAGGTTGTTCCACTTCCTGAAAACTCTAAGGCTGAAGAAGCACTTCTTAAGATCCCTTTGACTCATTTGAGTTGTTATCTTCCAGTTTAGTCCCCTTGCTCCTGTATACCATCTCTGAAACATTCTGGCTCTGTCCACCTTGCAAATTCCTCTCAGTATTTTAAACGTCCTTGTCATGTCCTCCCTATCCCTAATGTCCTCCAGTGTCGTCAGGTTAAGATCACTTAACCTCTCCTCGTAGGACATAAACTTTAGCTCCAGAACTAATTTGTTGGAAACTTTTGCACTTTCTCCAATTTCTTGACGTGCTTGACCAGGTGTGGGTTCCAAACTGGTATTGTATACTCCAATATGGGCCTGACGTAGACGGTGTACAGAGTCGTGAATGACTCCTTAATCAGATGTCGAAACGCTATTCTAAGGTGTGCCAGGCGTCCATATGCTGCAACAGTTATTTGGTTGATCTGCGCCTCAGATGTGCTCGGTATGTTGCTCACCCCAAAATCCTTTTCCTTGTGTGTGTGTGTGTGTGTGTGTGTGTTCGTCTTTACCCGGAAAAGGTAGTGGAACAAGTAAATAATAATTAAGAACTAATAAACAAGGACAGATAAACTATGACAAATAGTTATATATGAAACATTGATCAGAATAAGAAAAATAAGTAAATTGTAAGTAAAAAAAAAATCATTATTAGCTAGAAGTAAATAGAAGTAAACAGAGTTTTAAATGAAAAAAAAAACCCAGAAAAAACTCGAGAAGAGGGGAAAAATAAATGAAAAAAAAGAGCACGCTAAATCAGTTAAAGAAATAACAAATAATCTGAGGTAAAGAAAAAGAAAAAGTAAATATGACGATCGTTTTAATATGGTAAAAATAAATAAACTTATCAGTACTGCATATATACTTCAGCTGCTTGGTATACAAAGTTTTGTTTTAATGTACCATTAAAGTTTCTTCAACACAACTGGCCGGGTCACCAAGTGGAAAAGACCCGGGCTCGGATATTAACCAGCTAACCTCAAACAACAATACAGCCGTCATAGGAAAATGTTCCTAGTAAGGCTAGAAATTGGAAAACTATATCAAAGTTTTCGTGACTGGAACTATCCTCATCCTCACTCGCCAAAATATTGCCTCGGCCGGAGGCGGTGATATCAGGATTTAAGAAGATTTAGGAAGACGCCAGCAACATTAAATTTCCCAGACTGGTGTGCATGAGAGAATTCCTACTGATAATCAGTGGATAATACGCAATATAATATATTTCCAGAAGGTAATGACTCTGAAGCTACAAGGTCTTTATTGTAAACTGCAGCATTGTGTGTCCTTCCAGTTATCTTGCCAAATATAAAGCAAATTAAGATATTACTAATAAATCCAGAAACACTTAAGTAAAGTTTAAGTTTTTAAAGTAATAATTTTCTGAAATGATGACAACGGAATTATTATACATTGTACAAACATTGTTCACACTGCATGAATATTATTACCCTTTATTTTCGTTATTGTATATTATTACAATATGTGCAGTTGCGGAAAAAACTTCCTTGACAATCTCTCCCGGGCAGAAATAATATCAGGCAACTCAGACGTAGTAGTGTAGTAAAACCTATTTTTCATGACTGAATTAATGCATCATATAACGACGGTGACTGCTACACAAAATAAGTACCGACACTTCTGTGCATCTATGTAAAAGTAGATTTATTAATGCTGACTTGACTTTATTACCATTCGGATATTATTTCATATAAAAAAAACATAAAAATTATTTGAAAAGATGACCGAATATTTCGTTAAGGGAAGTGTTATGATTGAAAACAGGTCATTAAATACCATATATCAGTCATATATACTCACGTGAAGCAAAATTTTGATGGATGAGTTGGATGATATGTATTTTTTTTTTATTCACACATAGGCCTTTTCCCACCAAGGTAGGGTGGCCCGACAAAGAAAAACTTTCATCATCATTCACTCCATCACTGTCTTGCCAGAGGGGTGCTTTACACTACAGTTATAAAACTGCAAGATTAACACCCCTCCTTCAGAGTGCCGGCACTGTACCAGCCTGCAGGTTTCCCTGAAACCCTTAATAAATGTTACCTTGCTTACACTCCAACAGCACGTCAACTCCTAAAAAACATTTGTCTCCATTCGCTCCTATCTAACATGCTCACGCACTCTTGCTGGAAGTCCAAGCCCCTCGCACATAAAACCTCCTTTACCCCCTCCCTCCAATTTTTTCTAGGCCAATCCCTACCCCGTCTTCCCTCCACTACAGATTTATACACTCTTGAAGTCATTCTATTTTGTTCCATCTTCTCTACATGTCCAAACCATCTCAATAACCCCTCCTCAGTCCTCTGGATAATAGTTTTGGTAATCCCACATTTCCTCCTAATCTCCAAACTACGGATTCTCTGCATTATATTCACACAACACATTGACCTCAGACATGACATCTCTACTGCCTCCATCCTTCTCCTTGTTGCAACATTCACAACCCTTGTCTAAAACCCATACAAGAGTGTTGGTATAACTATACTCTCATACATTCCCCTCTTTGCTTTCATGGATAAAGTTCTCTGTCTCCACAAGCTCCTTAGTGCACCACTCACCTTTTTCCCCTCGTTAATTCTATGATTCACCTCATCCTTCATATACCCATCTGCTGACACGTCCACTCCCAAATATCTGAACACATTCACCTCCTCCATATTCACTCCTCCAATCTAATATCCAATTTTCCGTTATATATATATATATATATATATATATATATATATATATATATATATATATATATATATATATATTTATATATATATATATATATATATATATTATATATATATATATATATATATATATATATATATATATATATATTATTAACACATCGGCCGATTCCCACCAAGGCAGAGTGGCCTGAAAAGAAAAACTTTCATCATCATTCACTCCATCACTGCCTTGCCAGAGGGGTGCTTTACACTACAGTTATAAAACTGCAACATTAACACCCCTCCTTCAGAGTGCCGGCACTGTACTTACCATCTCCAGAACTCAAGTCCGGCCTGCCGGTTTCCCTGAATCCCTTCATAAATGTTACTTTGCTCACACTCCAACAGCACGTCAAGTATTAAAAACCATTTGTCTCCATTCACTCCTATCAAATACTCTCACACATGCTTGCTGGAAGTCCAAGCCCCTCGCACACAAAACTTCCTTTACCCCCTCCCGCCAACCTTTCCTAGGCCGACCCCTACCCCGCCTTCTCTCCACTACAGATTTATACACTCTCTAAGTCACTCTGTCTCGTTCCATTCTCTCTACATGTCCAAACCACCTCAACAACCCCTCCTCAGCTCTCTGGATAATAGTTTTGGTAATCCCGCATCTCCTCCTAATTTCCAAACTCCGAATTCTCTGCATTATATTCACACCACACATTGACCTCAGACATGACATCTCCACTGCCTCCAGCCTTCTCCTCGTTGCAACATTCATCACCCATGCTTCACACCATATAAGAGTGTTGGTATAACTATACTCTCATACATTCCCCTCTTTACTTCCATGGACAAAGTTCTTTGTCTCCACAGACTCCGAAGTGCTCCACTCACCCTTTTCCCCTCATCA
Source organism: Cherax destructor (assembly GCA_009830355.1). Taxonomy (NCBI): domain Eukaryota; kingdom Metazoa; phylum Arthropoda; class Malacostraca; order Decapoda; family Parastacidae; genus Cherax; species Cherax destructor. The sequence goes on from WNWK01017678.1 coordinate 9,372, forward strand.
ATTCTATGATTCACCTCATCCTTCATAGACCCATCTGCTGACATGTCCACTCCCAAATATCTGAATACATTAACCTCCTCCATACTCTCTCCCTCCAATCTGATATCCAATCTTTCATAAGAACATAAGAAAGGGGGAACACTGCAGCAGGCCTGTTGGCCCATACTAGGCAGGTCCTTCACAATCCGTCCCACTAACAGAACACTTGCTCAACCCAATTTTCAATGCTACCCAAGAAATAAGCTTTGATGATTCTATTAACTCAAGTGCGAGTTCCACTCAAATCCAACCCCTCTCACTCATGTATTTATCCAACCTAAATTTGAAACTACCCAAGGTCCTAGCTTCAATAACCCTACTAGGCAGACTGTTCCACTCCTCAACTACCCTATTTCCAAACCAATATTTTCCTATATCCTTTTTAAATCTAAACTTATCCAATTTGAATCCATTATTGCGGGTTCTCTCTTGGAGAAATATCCTCAAGACCTTTTTATATCCCCCTTATTAATACCCATCTTCCACTTATATACCTCGATCATGTCTCCCCTCATTCTTCGTCTTACAATTGAATGTAATTTAAGGGTCTTCAATCTTTATTCATACGGAAGATTTCTAATGCTATGAATTAACTTTGTCATTCGTCGTGAATGTTTTCTAACGAATTTATATCCATTCTGTAAAATGGAGACCAGAACTGAGCTGCGTAATCTAGGTGAGGCCTTACTAATGATGTATAAAGCTGTAATATAACCGCTGGACTTTTGTTTCTTACACTTCTTGATATAAATCCCAGTAATCTATTTGCTTTATTTCTTACGCTTAGGCATTGTTGACTTGGTTTGAGATTGCTGCTTACCATAACTCCCAAATCCTTTTCGCATTCTGTACGGCTGAGTTCAACATTATTAAGCTGGTAGGTGCTAGGGTTATGAACATTCCCGAGCTTTAGAACTTTGCATTTATCTACATTGAACTGCATCTGCCATTTTTCTGACCAGGAATTGAGTTTGTCTAAATCCTCCTGAAGTTCCGTGACATCTACGTCTGAATCGATTATCCTACCTATCTTCGTGTCATCAGCGAATTTGCTCATATCACTAGTAATTCCCTCGTCAAGGTCATTTATATATATTATAAACAACAACGGGCCCAAAACAGATCCCTGTCGAACGCCACTTGTTACAGATCCCCACTCAGATTTAACCCAATTTATGCACACCCTCTGCTTCCTATTGGAGAGCCATGACTCGATCCATAAAAACACTTTTCCCCCAATGCCATGAGCAGCCACTTTCTTTAACAGTCTCTGATGTGGTACTCTATCAAAAGCCTTACTAAAATCCAAATAAACAATATCGAATTCTTTATCATGATCAACTGCCTCAAAAGCCTTACTGAAAAAAGTTAATAAATTAGTTAGGCAGGAACGGCCCCTGGTGAATCCATGTCTCCTACTTCTATCTTTCAAGCAGAAGGCCCTATCCATGTACCTAATTTGACTATCCCCAACAAGAACAATGTTCTTACCTTTCTTGGTGTCGTTCGTAATGTTCCCAGTAGTCGACTCACATTCATCGGGTAACATGGAGAATCGGTTCGATGTTTCCACAACAGATTCCTTGTTCTTCGTTGATTCTACCTCTCCATCCGTCCTCTTGATTCTTAGCTTTGTCTCATGCATTCCAGCCACTGTCCAGGTTCCTTTCTTGGCTTGAGGATTCTCAACAGGAGGATTACTACGAATCCTCTTGTTTTCCTCAGTCAGTCGCTGTATCTCAAGCTTAGCTACCCTCAGTTCTTCCTTCATCTGCTGGTAGAGTAGCTCAAGAGAGGACATCTTGTTCAGATTCACAGAGAGCACACAAGACACGTCTTCACTGAGTTCACTAACTTGAATCCATTATTGCGGGTTCTATCTTGGAGAGATATCCTCAAGACCTTATTTATATCCCCTTTGTTAATACCCATTTTCCAATTGTATACCTCGATCATGTCTCCCGTCATTCTACGTCTTATAAGTGAATGTAATTTAAGGGTCTTCAATCTTTCTTCGTAAGGAAGATTTCTAATGCTATGTATTAATTTAGTCATTCTACGTTGAATATTTTCTAACGAATTTATGTCCATTCTGTAATATGGAGACCAGAACTGAGCTGCGTAATCTAGGTGAGGCCTTACTAATGATATATAAAGCTGTAATATAACCTCTGGACTTCTGTTGCTAACACTTCTTGATATAAATCCCAGTAATCTATTTGCCTTATTACGTACGCTTAGGCATTGCTGTCTTGGTTTAATGTTGCTGCTTACCATCACCCCCAAGTCCTTCTCGCAATCTGTATAGCTAAGTTCTACGTTATTTAACTTATAAGTGCTTGGGTTATGGACACTCCCGAGCTTCAGAACCTTGCATTTATCTACATTGAACTGCATCTGCCACCTTTCTGACCACGAACTAAGTTTGTCTAAATCCTCCTGAAGTTCTATGACATCTATGTTTGAATCAATTATCCTACCTATCTTCGTGTCGTCGGCGAATTTGCTCATATCACTAGTAATTCCCTCGTCAAGGTCATTGATATATATAATAAATAACAATGGGCCTAAGACTGATCCCTGTGGAACACCACTTGTTACAAGTCCCCATTCGGATTTAACCCCATTTATGCACATTCTCTGCTTCCTATTGGTGAGCCATGACTCGATCCATGACAGCACTTTTCCCCCAATGTCATGAGCTGCCACTTTCTTTAAAAGTCTCTGTTGCGGTACTCTATCAAAAGCCTTACTAAAGTCTAAATAAACAATATCGAATTCTTTATCATGATCAACAGCCTCAAAAGCTTTACTGAAGAAGGTTAATAAATTAGATAGGCAGGAACGGCCCCTCGTGAATCCATGCTGAGTATCATTAATCAAATTATGGTTATCTAGATGGCTTCTAATAATATCAGCTATAATTGACTCGTAATTTGCCTACAATTGAGGTCAGGCTTATTGGGCGGTAATTTGACGGTAGTGACTTGTCCCCTGCTTTAAAAATAGGAATTACATTAGCCATCTTCCACATATCAGACACTACACCTATTTGAAGAGATAAATTAAAAATGTTAGATAATGGTTCACAAAGTTCCATTTTGCATTCCTTAAGAACCCTTGCAAATAGCTCATCAGGACCCAGCGATTTATTTTGTTTCAGTCGGTCTAGTTGTTTCCTAACCATTTCGCTAGTGACTGTGATATTATATAATTTATCTTCTTCTGGGCCTCTGTAAAAAATAATTACTGGGATATTATTAGTGTCTTCCTGTGTGAAAACCGAGAGAAAATAATTACTAAAAATAGAGCACATTTCATTCTCTTTGTCAGTAAGATACCCATAATTATTTTTAAGGGGACCTATCTTATCTCTAACTTTTGTTCTATACACCTGGAAAAAACTTTTTGGGTTAGTTTTCGAATCCCTAGCAACTTTAATTTCGTAGTCCCGTTTAGCTTTTCTTATCCCCTTTTTAACGTCCCTCTTAATGTCAATATACTGATTCATAAGATACCCTCACCTCTTTTGATACGCCTATAAATTCCTTTCTTCTGCCCTAAAAGATATTTGAGCCTATTATTCATCCATTTTGGGTCATTTCTATTCGATCTAATTTCTTTATATGGGATAAATGTTCTTTGGGCAGCCTGTATAATGTTAAGAAAACTGTCATATTGATACCTCTCTTCGTTACGCCAGTCCACAGTTGATAAGTATTCTCTAAGTCACCTATTCTTTTTGTTATCTTCATCACCTTACTCTTTCCTATATTCACTTTCAATTTTCTTCTTTTACACACTCTACCAAATTCATCCACCAACCTCTGCAACTTCTCTTCAGAATCTCCCAAAAGCACAGTGTCATCAGCAAAAAGCAACTGTGACAACTCCCACTTTGTATTTGCTTCTTTATTTTTTAGCCCCACACCTCTTGCCTATACCCTCGCATTTACTTCTCTTACAACCCCATCTATAAATATATTTAACAACCACGGTGACATCACACCTCCTTGTCTAAGGCCCACTTTTACTGGGAAATAGTCCCCTTCCTTCGTACACACTCTAACCTGAGCCTCACTATCCTCATAAAAACTCTTCACTGCTTTCAGTAACCTACCTCCTATTCCATACACCTGCAACATCTGCCACATTGCCCCCCTATCTACCCTATCATACGCCTTTTCCAAATCCATAAATGCCACAAAAACCTCTTTACCCTTATCCAAATACTGTTCAACTATATGTTTCACTGTAAACACTTGGTCTACACACCCCCTACCTTTCCTAAAGCCCCCTTGTTCATCTGCTATCCTGCTTTCTGTCTTACTCTTAATTCTTTCAATAATAACTCTACCATACACTTTACCAGGTACACTCAACAGACTAATTCCCCTATAATTTTTGCACTCTCTATTGTCATCTTTGCCTTTATACAAAGGAACAATACACGCTCTCTGCCAATCCCTAGGTACCTTACCCTCTTCCTTACATTTATTAAATAATAGCACCAACCACTCCAAAACTATATACCCACCTGCCTTTAACATTTCTATCTTTATCCCATCAATCCCAGCTGCCTTACCCCCTTTCATTCTACCCACTGCCTCACGAACTTACCCTACACCCACAACTGGCTCTTCCACACTCCTACAAGATGTTATTCCTCCTTGCCCTACACACGAAATCACAGCTTCCCTGTCTTCATCAACATTTAACAACTCCTCAAAATATTCTCTCCATCTTCCCGATACCTCTAACTCTCCATTTAATAACTCTCCTCTCCTATTTTTAACTGTCAAATCCATTTGTTTCCTAGGCTTCCTCAACTTATTAATCTCATTCCAAACTTTTTCTTATTTTCAACAAAATTTGCTGATAACATCTCACCCACTCTCTCATTTGCTCTCTTTTTACATTGCTTCACCACTCTCTTAAGCTCTCTTTTTCTCTCCATATACTCTTCCCTCCTTGCATCACTTCTACTTTGTAAAAACCTTTCATATGCTAACTTTTTCTCCCTTACTACTCTCTTTACATCATCATTCCACCAATCGCTCCTCTTCCCTCCCGCACACACTCGCCTGTAACCACAAACTTCTGCTAAACACTCTAACACTACATTTTTAAATCTACCCCATACATCTTCGACCCCTTTCACTACACTCTCACTAGCCCATCTATCCTCCAATAGTTTTTTATATCTTACCTTAACTGCCTCCTATTTTAGTTTATAAACCTTCACCTCTCTCTTACTTACTGATTCTATTTTCCTTGTATCCCATCTACCTTTTACTCCCACTGTAGATATAACTAAAAAGTGATCTGATATATCTGTCGCCCCTTTATAAACATGTACATCCTGAAGTCTACTCAACAGTCTTTTATCTACCAATACATAGTCCAACAAACTACTGTCATTACTCCCTACATCATATCTTGTATACTTATTTATCCTCTTTTTCTTAAAATATGTATTACCTATAACTAAACCCCTTTCTATACAAAGTTCAATCAAAGGGCTCCCATTATCATTTACACCTGGCACCCCAAACTTACCTACTACACCCTCTCTGCATGTTTTTTCCCACTTTAGCATTTAGGTCCCCTACCACAATTACTCTCTCACTTGGTTCAAAAGTTCCTATACATTCGCTTAACATCTCCCAAAATCTCTCTCTCTCCTCTACACTCCTCTCTTATCCAGGTGCATACACGCTTATTATGACCCACTTTTCGCATCCGACCCTTATTTTAATCCACATAATCCTTGAATTTACACATTTATATTCCCTCTTTTCCTTCCATAACTGATCCTTCAACATTATTGCTACCCCTTCCTTAACTCTAACTCTCTCAGATACTCCTGACTTAATCCCATTTATTTCTCCCCACTGAAACTCGCCTACCCCCCCTTCAGCTTTGTTTCTCTTAGGGCCAGGACATTCAACTTCTTTTCATTCATAACATCGGCAATCATCTCTTTCTTATCATCCGCACTACATCCACGCACATTCAAACAACCCAGTTTTATAAAGTTTTTCTTCTTCTCTTTTTTAGTAAATGTGTACAGGAGAAGGGGTTACTAGCCCATTGCTCCCGGCATTTTAGTCGCCTCATACGACACGCATTGCTTACGCAGGAGCAGTGACAAGAGTCAGAGCAGTGACAAGAGTCAGAGCAGTGACATGAGTCAGAGCAGTGACAAGAGGCAGAGCAGTGACAAGAGTCAGAGCAGTGACAAGAGTCAGAGCAGTGACAAGAGACAGAGTAGTGACAAGAGGCAGAGCAGTGACAAGAGGCAGAACAGTGACAAGAGGCAGAGCAGTGACAAGAGGCAGAGCAGTGACAAGAGGCAGAGCAGTGACAAGAGGCAGAACAGTGACAAGAGGCAGAGCAGTGACAAGAGGCAGAACAGTGACAAAGGGCTTCAGGCGTGTGGTGGGGGTAGGAGGGATTAATAACCACTGCCACTAACATTAAATTGTAGAATTATAAATATTGTAACCCATGCCTGGAGTATGCCTGGAGGGGGTTTTCGAGGGTCATCGTCCCCGCGGCCCGGTCCGTGATCAGGCCTCGTGGTGGATCAGGGCCTGATCAAGCGGACTGTTCCTGCTGGCCGCACGTAAACCGATGTACGAACACAGCCCGGCTGCTCAGGTACTGACTTTAGGTGCCTGTCCAGCTCCTTCTTGAAGACAGCCAAGGATCTATTGGTAATCCTTATTATCTATGCTGGGAGGCAGTTGAACAGTCGTTGGCCATTGACACTTACTGTGTTTCTCGGCGTACTCGTGGCGCCCCCGCTTTTCAATGCGGGATGTTGCATCTCCTGCCGAGTCTTTAGCTTTCGTAGGGAGTGATTTTCATGTGCAGATTTGGGACTAGTCCCTTTAGGATTTTACAAGTGTATATTTTCACGTATCTCTCTCGCCTGCATTCCAGGGAGTACAATTCAAGGGACTCCAACCATTTTCAATAATTTAGGTGCTTTATCGTACTTATACATGCCATGAAAGTTCTCTGTATATTTTCAAGGTCTGCATTGTCGCAGACCTTGAGAATATACAACCTAAAGAGAACAAATTATTTGAAGAGAATCATCATGGGCTTAGCATCTCTAGTTTTGAAGGTTCTCATTATCCATCCTATCATTTTTCTGTCAAATGTGGTAGATACATTGTTGTGATCTTTGAAAGTGAGATTCTCTGACATTATCACTTCCAGGTCCTTCACCATAGATTTTTGCTCTATTGTGTGGTGGGAATTTGTTTTATATTCTGATACAGTTTGAATTTCCTCGAGTTTTCCACAGCGGAGTAATTGAAATTTGTCTTCATTGAACTTCATATTGTTTTCTGTGGTCCATTTAAAGATTTGGTTAATGCCTTCTCGGAGTCTTACAGTGTCTTCGATGGCTGACACTGCCATGCAAATTTGGGTTTCACCTGCAAATGAGGAAACTGTTCTCTGTCTATGTGAAATATGAGGAGGAACAGGACGGGAATGAGTACTATACACTGTGCTACAGAGCTTTACACTGTTGCCGCCTCTGACTTGACTCTGTTGAGTATTACTCTTTGTGTTCTATTTGCTGGGAAGTTATAAATCCGTTTACCCATTTTTCATGTTATTCCTTTATCACACATTTTGTGTTCAATTACACCATGATCGCACTTGTCGAAGGTTTTCACAAAAAATGTGTATAAAACATCTGCATTTTGTTTTTCCTCCAGAGCATCCAAGGCCATCTCATAGTGTTCCAGTAGTTGGGGAAGGCAGGAACGACCTGCTCTAAACACATGTTACCCTGGATTGTACAACTGGTGGCACATAAATGACCCCCACACACACACACACCTGACATGCAAACACACACACAAACACACGTTGACTGGGGCTGGAACTGAGCCCTGGCATTGAAGGGAGGCTGGCCTTTACGCATATTGTTCAATGTTATTAAACTGGATCTAGGATTGTAATAATGTAACGTTATATACTATTTATGTGAAAATATTTTAAAAAATCGTTCTATATTTTAAAACATACTCATCAATCTGATCTATTTAATTTATATAAATTATTTGGCTTGTCAATTGTCATGATGATCGACAGTCTCGTTTATCACTATGAATAATGAGACATGGGTTCAGTTACTAATGAACTCTATACATAATTGAATGCTTGTTGTACATAGGTTTTCTTGAACAATTATAATATGAAAGTTTTAGCTGCATTAACTTTAAAATTAGACAGCTGTTTTTCCAGTTTTTTATGAATATTTTGCAATTCCCTATTAAAATACGTTTGCTATAGGAATGAAAATACACGCACTATATACATGCCAGTCGCAAAAATGCATGACGTTAACCTATTCTGATTGAACAAGTACAGTTTAAAAATAAAAATTTAAATTTTACCTCATGAAATGAAGAGATTTCTCAGTAGTTCACTAGTGTCAGCAAGTTTGTCGATAATTGTATTTGAGTCAAGACTCATAAGAAGCCTACTGTCCTCCAAGCTGAACTTGGAGGATAGTAGGTTTCTGACTAGTGCATGCAGAGTTGAATTGGAGGGGTTGCTTGATTGACTAGGGTGCTTTCAGGGTTGGTTTTGGCGTTGGTATTGACTGATAAATTGGTTAAAATGAAAAAATGTTGTTAATTAAGCATGTTTTAACAGTTTTTTGGTTGGTTCTTATGGCTGAATTTAGAATTTATTTGTTCCACTGGTTAGTACAGGAACATACTAGAGTTGGTTTTATCAGCGAAAGTGTCCCAAAATGTGGGTCACAGTAGCTGGAAATCGACTATTAGCCTGGCTTTACCTCCTCCCCACCTTTATATTCCCTTAAATATGGCTGATTTAACTAATTCGGCAACAACAATTGGGGCTGCACAATATGCTTGAGAATGATCTTCTAGACGAGAAATAGGAAGAAACGTTGATTTTAGAGGAGTGACGAAGTATTCACAATACATAGCAACTTTAGCATAGCACAAGTCTGGGGACGTTAAAAATGGATTGTCTACATTTTTTTTTTTTGCGACTCTTATTTGAAAAGGGAAATAGTTGAATTTAGTTTAACATTATCTGAAGGGCCAAATTTTGGACTATTAGCAGGTTGGTTTTTGGATTAAAATTAACGTTTCTAGCACTGAAGCCACACTAGAGAAACATACTGGATTTCAGTCTATTTGATAATTTAAATAATCCCAAAAATGAGTGTCTTTGAATTAACTCAGCAGTTAACTCTCCAAGAAGCTATTTCTAGATCTATATATGCCTCTGCTGACCTTCAAATCGACATTAATAAATAGCAACAAATGCTGAAATCACAGTAAATCACAGCTGCAAGGTGACATAACTCATAAATGACAACTGCAATGTGACATAACTCATAAATGACAACTGCAATGTGACATAACTCATAAATCTCAGTTGCAAGGTGACATAACTCATAAATCACAGCTGCAAGGTGGCATAACTCACAAATCACAGCTGCAAGGTGGCATAACTCACAAATCACAGCTGCAAGGTGGCATAACTCATAAATCACAGCTGCAAGGTAGCATAACTCACAAATCACAGCTGCAAGGTGGCATAACTCACAAATCACAGCTGCAAGGTGGCATAACTCACAAATCACAGCTGCAAGGTGGCATAACTCACAAATCACAGCTGCTAAGAATTATAACTCATAAATCACAACTGCAAGGTGGCATAACTCATAAATCACAACTGCAAGGTGACATAACTCATAAATCACAACTGCAAGTTGACATAACTCATAAATCACAACTGCAAGTTGACATAACTCATAAATCACAACTGCAAGTTGACATAACTCATAAATCACAACTGCAAGGTTACATAACTCATAAATCACAACTACAAGGTTACATAACTCATAAATCACAACTGCAAGGTGACATAACTCATAAATCACAACTGCAAGGTGACATAACTCATAAATCACAACTGCAAGGTGACATAACTCATAAATCACAACTGCAAGGTGACATAACTCATAAATCACAACTGCAAGGTGACATAACTCATAAATCACAACTGCAAGGTGACATAACTCATAAATCACAACTGCAAGGTGACATAACTCATAAATCACAACTGCAAGGTGACATAACTCATAAATCACAACTGCAAGGTGACATAACTCATATATCACAACTGCAAGGTGACATAACTCATAAATCACAACTGCAAGGTGACATAACTCATAAATCACAACTGCAAGGTGACATAACTCATAAATCACAACTGCAAGGTGACATAACTCATAAATCACAACTGCAAGGTGACATAACTCATAAATCACAACTGCAAGGTGACATAACTCATAAATCACAACTGCAAGGTGACATAACTCATAAATCACAACTGCAAGGTGACATAACTCATAAATCACAACTGCAAGTTGACATAACTCATAAATCACAACTGCAAGGTGACATAACTCATAAATCACAGCTGCAAGGTGACATAACTCATAAATCACAACTGCAAGGTGACATAACTCATAAATCACAACTGCAAGGTGGCATAACTCATAAATCACAACTGCAAGGTGGCATAACTCATAAATCACAACTGCAAGGTGACATAACTCATAAATCGAACTAAAATAGCCTACTCTTCTAGCAGGAAGCGAGAATCCCGGCTTTTGGGACTTTCTGGTTTCCGAATAACAACCGTTAAGTTCAGAAATAATGTGGGAATCTGCTTGGCAGACAGTGGTAAGAGAAGCGCATCCCACAATTCCCTTGTTAGGTAGAATACATACTCCACTAATGTTACATTTTATTGTGGCAAAGGTTCGCTCTCCAGATCTATGTAAGTTGTTATAAACGATACAAAGACGCAGGTAATAATACGAGATCATAAATCATGAACACTGAAGAACCCTAACTCGCCCATTATCAAGGTTTTAGTGTCACTGTAACCTCAGTGATAGTTCATATCTTATAACTGTTACTGCTTCCAGTGGTCACATTTGAGTCATACACTGCTCACGTGATCAACCGTTAGCCCATGTCAGAGGTCACCCTTTTTGAATGCCATGAGTGCCCGCTCCTACTAGCGTCAGTACCCAACGACCCGGCATAGAGTAGAGACATGCAGGTTACACTCTGAGTGATTCCCATATATATCGACTCCAATATACTGTAACCACCCCAAGCTCGTCTATATTATCTTACCCAATCTACGAAAGACACCCACAACAGTAGGAGTAGTTGTAGTAGTAGTAGTACCAGTAGTAGTAGAAACGTAATAGTAGGAGCAGTAGTAGAAGTAGTATAACTATTTTATTGATTGATTCATCACGAACTGCGTCTTTACATGGGTCTTAATCCTAAGGTGACCCGTCTGTCGATCTAATTCAGTTTATGTGGCTGCAATCAGGGTCTTGCTGTAGTCCTAGTGCATTACATTGCTGTCATTGTCTCTGGTCCCTGTGTAGGGTGGTTGGGTAAATTTTAAAATAAACATCTGGATCTGGACACTGTTTTCTCCATCATGCGTATATTCACGTCTTCTCAATAGTTGTGAATGTCTCTGTTTTATAAATTAGACACATATGCAACATTTGGCTTCATCAGTCCAATACAAAGTAGAAAGGTGTAAGGAGAGTAGGAGTTCTGAGGTAATCAGTCCCTCGGCCTGGAGTCGATGGACTGAACACATCGACTCCAGGCCGAGGGACTGATTACCTCAAAACTCCTACTCTCCTTACACCTTTCTACTTTGTATTGGACTGATGAAGCCACTGTGTGGCGAAACGTTTCCTCAATAAAGATACCCAAGTGTTGCATGTGTGTCTAATTTATAACTTGTCGGTTCTCTGAACCATTCATCTACACCGTCTCTGTTTTCATCTGCGTTTATCAGGTCGCATATGTTATCGATGAAGCACGTGATCGTTGACATCATTTGATAGCTCAGGGGTAATATAGATGTTCAGGTCTGCTCTTTTGGACTTCAGTGCTCCTCACTGATAACTATTGTGGTGCTTGGGTTGATGCTTTGACTGTAGTCTGTTCCTGCAGACTACAGTCTGTCAGGCAGAAGTATCGGAAGCTGGCTGAGCAAGCGCTCCACCTCTTCGCTTATGCTTCCTCGGCTTCCTTCGTCGCCGTGGCCAGGAAAGTGGCCCAGGATTCCGGGTTACTGTAGTCTCTCTGGACAAGGCTGCTCTACTTGATGCTGGAGGCTGGACAACCGAGGTTTTCCGTGCTGCCTTGACATGGTAGAGCCTCTCCGGGCAGTGCAGGTATTTAGGACTTCGAGGATCCGTAGTTTCACCTTTTTAGTTTACCCAAGCAGTCATTGGTAGAATGAGACTCGCAACAGATGCCCCATAGTTCCTAAAACTGACATCGTGCACTGAGGTGATAGTACCTATGGTACCTGAAGCACCTCGAAGGTTCTGGGTTCTACTTCCTAACTTGGTATTTTCCCCAGCAACCGAGATCCAGCTGAGCTGGAAGAGGTCCTCTGTGTTGAATTAGGACTTGTCTTGTTGGTACGTTGCCGTCCTTCTTGGCTCCGAGGCGCTCAGCTTTCAGGATGTTTTTGTTACTGTGAATTGTATCGAGATGCATGTCTAGAGAGGCATGTCTAGAGAAGCATGTCTAAAGAGGCATGTCTAGCGGATATCACATTAATACACATTTCATCACCTGCTCTATGGATTTGAGTTCTGTGAGAACGATTGGTGTTTCGAGGTCGTTCACCATCTGCATACCTCACTGGACTCTTATCTTACAGGGAGTGAGAATAAAGTATGATACCTACAGGTGAATTATAGCAGCATACGGGGTGTCAGGGTGTCCTTTGTTAATGCATCAGTATTTGTTGCCTACGAAAGTTTAATCTTGACTGATCTGCAAGGAAACACTATGCCTCCCTATTACGAACACAGGTAATGAATGGTCTGTGAGACCTGGTTGCAATGGGAATGTAGAGCAAACAAAGCTCAACAGTACGCTATAAAGTAGCCTTCACCAGATGATATATACAAGTATGTATACTATGCATAATATTTACAGATGGAAAGGTAAATGTACATCACGGTGACAGATGGCAAAGCAGAAGCCAGAGAGAGTGCACCGTGCTCAACCAGCAGCTAGGCAAGTCTGCCAATGCTTACCACAAGTGAACCACGTTGCTTCAGTTTTGGCGGGCTTGCCTGTGATTGGCTAATGAACCAAGACGGGTACCCTATTGATCGTTAAACCCTTAGCACCCGGTTCGCTGGTTGGGAGGCAGCCTATATGGGAGTGTGACATAGGTCAAATAAATTGTAATATACTCTTTGCATGCCACACTCCCATTGGACTTTCTTCACCCATCTTACTGGCCAGGCTAATATCACATGCATCGCTGTCCTAAGAGTTCAGGGAGTCCAATGAGTGGTCTTGCGGCTACATCGCCAGAACTGCGACCCGCATTTCCAAATCCAAGTCCTTAGAACATCGTGACCTTCGGAAGATGGCTGTGCCTCCGTGTGTGGTTGACCTGATAGTAACAGTAGCAGTAGTATCAATAGTAGTTGTAGTAATAATAATAGTAGTAGTAGTAGTATTAGTAGTAGTAGTAGTAGTAGCAGTAGTATTAGTAGCAGTAGTATTAGTAGTAGTAGTATTAGTAGTAGTAGTATTAGTAGTAGTAGTAGCAGTAGTATTAGTAGTAGTAGCAGTAGTAGTAATAGTAGTAGAAGTAGTACTAGTAGTTGTTTGTTAAGTAAAACAACACAAGTGACAAGTGACATTGAAACAGCTCGACAAAGCTCCTGAAGAGCGATAGTTGCAAAAATAAGATGTCACTTGTGTTGTTTTACGTAACAAACAACTACTAGTACTACTTCTACTACTATTATTACTACTGCTACTACTACTATTATTATTATTACTACTACTACTACTGATACTACTTTATATATATATATATATATATATATATATATATATATATATATATATATATATATATAGGTAACAAGGATCCTTGGTCGCCATTTCAAACTCTATTAAACAGAATAGAGGCAGTTTCGTCGTCTCTGAAGTTTTAGACAGAGTTATCCACAAAATAATGATCCTCACTATCACATAACAACCAAGAGTTACATCCACTACTCCTACTACTACTACTACTACTACTACTACTACTACTAGTGCTACTACTAGTGCTACTTTTACCACTAAAATCAGTACTACCACTTCAGCTTATTTACCTGATTTCTTAAAATTTTCTCATTTTTTGCAAATGTGTATTACAATTTGTGCTATGTAATATATTTGTTCAATATTATGTCATGTTCCAAAACATGATTTCTAAAGATATTGATGAGTTTATTATCGAAACGTTGAATTCTTGCAATTTATTGAAGTTATGTTGAGCGAAGTTTGGGTAAAATGAAGTACCGTTTGGTTCCTGGTCCCACGACCACCATCATATATATCTCTGGCAGGTGAATAAAATTCACCGAAATTGCAGTGGAAAGTCAAATACTTCTTTATTGTTATCTTGACACAATGGCCGAACAGCTTGGTCTTTATTGCTGCTCTAAGAAATACGAGTTTTCTGCAGGAAACCTCAGAAAATATCTGCTGGTCATGACTACCATGCTGGGTGTATCAGAATATTTTTCTCAATATTAGTGATGTCGAGACACAGAAGTAGGAAAATAGGTGTCAGACTCAGTATATGGATTATATGTCAATGGTAAAGGGTTAAGTGTTAGGTAAGAAAGAGGAAGAATAGGAGCTAGTGCTCAACTTGCTGAGGTTCAGAGGCCAAACGACAGCAAGAAGGTGAGAAAAAGGAAAGTGTGAGCACGATGGTCACAAAGAGGAAGGCTGAGGTTAGTGCTCAAATTCCTAGGGTTCAGGGTTCAGAGGTTAAGCGTATGCTTAAGAAGCTGGAATTACTGGTGTTTGGAGTTGCATAATGGGAGGATTGTTGGGAAACACAGCCGTTAGTTTGGTGTTTGTTGGTGACAAGAGTGTTAGCAGGCGGTAGCAAAGCAGGTGCTAAAACTGTGCACCTGGCAGGTGCTAAAACTGTGCACCTGGCAGGCGGATTCATCTAGAAAGATGATGATCGAGCGAGTACAGGGAGAGTGATACTCATTTCCCCAGAGGTGCCAAGGAAGAGGTCACTATCATTCAAGTCATAGAAGAGATTATCGTCACATCGCATAGAGAAACATTGCGACGAATTCTCAGAAATTTATAAGTCTGGTATTGAGAGTTAGGTGAGTATATATATATATATATGTGTGTGTGTGTGTGTGTGTGTGTGTGTGTGTGTATGTGTGTGTGTGAGTGTATGTGTGTGTGTGTGTGTGTGTGTGTGTGTGTATGTGTGTGTGTGTGTATGTGTGTGTGTGTGTGTGTGTGTGTGTGTGTATGTGTGTGTGTGTGTGTGTGTGTGTGTGTGTGTGTGTGTGTGTGTGTGTGTGTGTGTATGTGTGTGTGTGTTGTGTACTCACCTAGTTTTGATTGCAGGGTCGATTCATAGCTCATGGCCCCGCCTCTTCACTGGCCGCTACTGGGTCACTCTCCCTGCTCCATGAGCTTTATCATACCTCTTCTTAAAGCTATGTATGGAGCCTGCCTCCACTACATCGCTTCCCAAACTATTCCACTTCCCGACCACTCTGTGACTGAAGAAATACTTCCTAACATATCTGTGATTCATTTGAGTCTTCAACTTCCAACTGTGTCCCCTTGTTGATGTGTCCCATCTCTGGAACATTCCGTCTTTGTCCACCTTGTCAATTCCTCTCAGTATCTTATATGTCGTTATCATGTCCCCCCTAACTCTCCTGTCCTACAGTGTCGTCAGGTCGATTTCCCTTAACCTTTCCTCGTAGGACATACCCCTTAGCTCCGGGACTAGTCTTGTTGCAAACCTTTTCACTTTCTCTAGCTTCTTTACGTGCTTGGATAGGTGTGGGTTCCAAACTGGTGCTGCATACTCCAGTATGGGCCTAACGTACACAGTGTACAGGGTCCTGAACGATTCTTTATTAAGATGTGTGAGTGTGTGCGTGTGTTTGTGTAGGAGATTGTAAATCATATGTAGTATGCTAGAATTCATGAGTAAGTGGCATGAGGTCATGCATAAGTGGTCAGAAGCCCTGGATAAGCCGCAAGTGATGATGGATAGGATGCAACTGGTCATTTACACGAGACACAAGGTCATGGAAAGGAGGCTAGAGATCATGAACAAGAGGCTAGGCATCATGCACGGGATGCTGTAGGTCATACGTAAGAGGCAACAAATAACGTATAAGTAGTAGTCAGTCTTTTATAAGAGGCAAGAATTAATTTACAAGAAGCATGAAGTCATTGATAAGAAGCAAGAGAACACGTATAAAAAACTCGAGGTAATGGAAAGAGATTAGAGAGCAAGAATGATTGACAATATATTATGAGTTAGAGGTATCAGAAAGATGGAGGGAATATTTTGAGAAATTGTTAAATGTTGATGAAGATAGGGAAGCTGTGATTTCGTGTATAGGGCAAGGAGGAATAACATCTTATAGGAGTGAGGAAGAAGCAGTTGTGAGTGTGGGGGAAGTGCGTGAGGCAGTGGGTAGAATGAAAGGTGGTAAAGCAGCTGGGATTGATAGGATAGAGATAGAAATGTTAAAAGCAGGTGGCGATATAGTTTGGAGTAGTTAGTGTTTCTATTTAATAAATGTATGGAAGAGGCAGAGAGCATGCATAGTTACTTTGTATAAAGGCAAAGGGAAAAAAAGAGTGTAAAAAATATAGGGGAATAAGTCTGTTGTGTATACCTGGTAAAGTGTATGGTAGAATTATTATTGAAAGAATTAAGAGTAAGACTGATTGCAGGATAGCAGATGAACAAGGAGGCTTTAGGAAGGGTAGGGGGGTGTGTAGACCAAGTACTTACAGTGAAACATATAGCTGAACAGTATTTAGATAAGGGTAAATAGTTTTTTGTGGTATTTATGGATTTGGAAAAGGCGTATGATAGGGTGGATAAGGGGCAATGTGGCAGATGTTGCAAATGTATGGAATAGGAGGTAGGTTACTGAAAGCAGGGAAAAGTCTTTACGAGGATAGTGAGGCTCAGGATTGAGTATGTAGGCTAGAGGGAGATTATTTCCCAGTAAAAGTAGGTCTTAGACTGGGATGTGTGATGTCAACGTGGTTGACATATATATATATATATATATATATATATATATATATATATATATATATATATATATATATATATATATATATATATATATAGATGGAGTTGTAAGAGAAGGGAATACTCGGGTGTTGGCAAGAGGTGTGGGGTTAAAATATAAAGAATCTAACACAAAGTGGGAGTTGTCACAGTTGGTGTTTGCTGATGACACTGTGCTTTTGAAAGATTCTGAAGAGAAGTTGCAGAGGTTGGTTGATGAGTTTGGTAGGGTATGTAAAAGAAGGTAATTAAAAGTGAAACAAAAATAGGTAACGGAAGATTGGATATCAGATTGGAGGGAGAGAGTATGGAGGAGGTGAATGTATTCAGATATTTGGGAGTGGACGTGTCAGCGGATGGGTCTATGAAAGATGAGGTAAATCACAGAATTGACCAGGTGAAAAAGGTGAGTGGTGCACTGAGGCGTTTGTGGTGACAAAACTTTATCCATGAAAACAAAAAGGGGAATGTATGAGAGTATAGTTATACAATCTCTTTTGTATGGGTGTGAGGCATGGGTTCTGAATGTTGCAACAAGGAGAAGGCTGGTGGCAATGTGTGGTGTGAATATAATGAAGAGAATCCGAAGTTTGGAGATTAGGAGGAGGTGTTGGATTACCAAAACTATTATCCAGAGGACTGAGGAGAGGTTATTGGAATGGTTTGGACATGTAGAGAGAATGGAACGAAGTAAAATGACTTCGAGAGTGCATAAATCTGTAGTGGAGGGAAGACGGGGCAGGGGACGGCCTAGGAAAGGTTGGAGGGAAATGGTAAAGGTGGTTTTGTCTGCGAGAGGCTGGGACTTCCAGCAAGCGTGCGTGAGTGTGTTTGATAGGAGCAAATGGAGATAAATGGTTTTTAGGACTTGACGTGCTGTTGGAGTGTAAGAAAGGTAACATTTATGAAGGGATTCAGGGAAACCGGCAGGCTGGACTTGAGTCCTGGAGATGAGAAGCACAGTGCCCGCACTATGAAGGAGGGGTGTTAATGTTGCAGTTTTATAACTGTAGTGTGAGCGCGCCTCTGGCAAGACAGTGATGGAGTGAATGATGATGAAAGTTTTTCTTTTTCGGGCCACCCTGAATTGGTGGGAAACGGACTATGTGTTAATAAAAAAATTATGAACAGGAGGCTAAATATCATGAATAGGAGACTAAAGAATATGAGAAGAGACTTAGAGTCATTGCAAGCAGGCCAGAGGTCATGAATCGGTGAACAGAGGTCATTATTGGTAGTAATGTTTAGTAAGTTAAATATCATGGACAAAAGGCAAAATTTCGAGAGTAGAAGGCAACACGGGTCAAAGAATGAAGAGAGGACAAGACGGTCATGGATAAAATACAGAAGGTTATGGATAGGAGGCTTGTGTACATGCATAAAAATCACTTTTCGTTGACTGGACGCTAAAGGTTCCGTATAGTGAACTACAGGTTATGGATTGGAGGCTTCAGGTTACTGAGTGAAGTAAGAAGTCATGAAATAAAGTCTATATATTGCGAACAGGAGGCTGCACGCTGTGGATATAATGCCAGAGTTTTCCATAGATTTTAGACAGGCTTCAGGTCATGGATAGGAGGCAACAACCAATGGATATGAACGTTGGAATCAAATTAAAAAAATCTAGACCCTGTGAATAAAGGAAAAAACATCATTAATTAACAGCTAATGGTGATAGCTCTTAGGCAAGGTGTTATAGATATGAGGCTAGAGATTAGGGATTATAGGCTGAAGGTGATGAATAGCATGCTACATTTTGTGTATTGGTCACTAGAGGTCATTGATTGGAGGCTTGAGGTTATAAATAAAAGGCTAATTCATCTAAGAGGCAAACTAGTTAGGAAAGATCATTTTTTCATAAAATAGGGCAATTGTTTCCTGACGCGGGTCTTAGTCATGTGATGATCTACCAGTGGAGCTTTTGGTCATCTGACCAAGGCCTTCTGCTGGCTTACCGTTCACCCCTTTGCATATTAAGGTTTTAATTATAAGGCTTCAAATAATATTTTTTTTTATATACAGACAAAAGATCTTCATGCAGATCATATATAAAGTTACATCAGACTGGTAACAATATTCTGTCACGTATCATCTTGCTTCCCGAGACTCGTGTCTCGCCCCCACTGACTGGTGACACTAAGTAGGTCCTAGTTTATATTCATTTGTAGCTTCTGTAGATGCAGTACTGTTTGTTCAGAAGTACAGTGCTGTAAATACAAACAGTACAGTATGTACAGAAGTACAGATCTGTACATGCATTACCGTATTTGTGCATACAGTACATTATGTACAAAAGTACAGTGCTGTACGTAAAATACCGTACTTCTGTACATACAGTACTTTCCTATGCATACAGTACAGTACTTTCCTATAGATACAGAACAGTACTTTCCTGTACATACAGTACAGTACTTCTGTACATACAGTACAGTACTTCTGTACATACAGTACTTTCCTGTACATGCAGTACAGTACTTCTGTACATACAGTACTTTCCTGTACATGCAGTACAGTACTTCTCTACATACAGTACTTTTCTGTAAATACAGTAATTTTCTGTACATACAGTACTTTTCTGTAAATACAGTAATTTTCTGTACATACAGTACTTTTCGTCACATTCTTCGATGTTCATGCCACCAGACACACACTTCATGACAGACAGTGCCCCATGTCACTTGTCACAAGTGTTCAAGAAATGATTGCAAGAGAACAACTTCAATGTTTTTCAGTGTCCAGTGAACAGTCTTGACCTGAATCCCATCAAAAATTACTAGAAGAGAATTAAAGGAAAGTTGCTTTTTAAAAACACATCACCAGTGCCACACTTAAACGTGGAGATAAAAAAAAATCTGGACTCAAGAAATGGGTATTCTGTATTTAAAAAAAAAATACGATTCGATGCCTAACAGCCTGAAGTTAGAAATCAAATCATATGTTACTTAATCATATGTTATTAGAAATTGCTTAGCAATTTGCTAATTTCCCAACATTGATTGATGAACCTAACGGTTTTTGCAGAGTCAGTATTAGCCATTATAAAGGCTGCTACTTCACATATACAAAAAAATATTTAATTTATGGTGGAGACAAAAATCATATATCCCCAAAAAATTAATTTAAGGATTTTTATTTGCAATCTAACTCTGGTCAAAAAAACATTTGAAAGGAAGTTTAGTAAGTTATGTCTCGTGTGTGGCTAGTTTATTATCCACTGAGAAGTGTACCATTAATCATGTTCTGTCTTGAAGAAGTGCAAGGAATAAGCAACTGGCCCACAGTATGATTATAAAGCAAAATAAATGATTTAAATTGCTTACATTCCAAGGTTACCCACGCACTTACCATTTCACTTCATTCAATTTTCTACCTGGCCATCGAGCAACGTAGTATCATTTTGCAGTGTGGATTACAACAGTAACTTGGCAGAGTGCAACACAATCAAGATATAGGATCATTGTTCACTTCCTGTTTTTCTAAGATCCATGACATGGAAACACTTTACTGTGCTTTGTATAATACATGTTGTGTAAGTGTTGGTGCTGTGATCTATTATCTGCCAGGATCTGAGTGCCTCTCATGCTCTGTCCCACCTCGTCGCCTTTATTAAATAAACGAGATTTGTTTTTATGGACGCAAGAAAAATAATGAAAATTAACTTTATATATATCACTGGTCAACAGTCATTTTCTGGTAAATGATATTATAAAGATTTTAGGGTAAGTTTGTGTGCTGATTCCGAATGTTATTGGTTTTGCTTGATTAGGTCTAGTTTTTGATAAATTTGTTATCGCGTTGAAGAACATGAAAGATGTGAAAAGTATATTGACCAGGCGGCGCTAACTTACCAATCGTATTGAAATTATTTTTTATGTCATGCAAAAGTCAAATAAAGTAATACATACTAGCACTTAATTCTATATAATAACATATTAACATAGTAAGACAATTCAAATATCGCTAATTACTGCATATGAAAAATTGTGCAATAAGACACATTTCAAACTTCTAATAAAGCGGTCTATAAACAGCCGTCAATCTCCTGGTAGATATTCAAGTCCCATTCGAAGAAGTCCAGGGATGTTATTGCAGTATACAAGTTCTTGATTTTGGCTGAGGTAAGGAAGGAGTTCAATGTCTCTTGTCCGATAAGCTGTTATTTTAACTTCCTGTTATACACAGTTCTTTTCTTTTAATCTGGATGCTAAATGTTCAAATGCTTGCTTTGACAGACTGACGTCACATACCAGATCATTGAGTTCTTCCTGGGAGAACTGCTGAGGTGTTGAAATGCTCACTTCATATTTATTTACACTGCTATCACCTGTGTTACATCCTAAACACTGAGTTTCTTTAACATTTGACAATGAGAGGTCAGGCAGTGTTGTAAACACTCATATGGTAACGTCTTCGCTGTGTGGCACAGGTCACCTTGCTGACTCCAGATCATGATATTCCCACTTTACTTTCTTGTATCGACTGAAACCTTTCACATTCACCATACAGCAATAACAATTGTCATGGTGTTTTTTACTGATCTCTCCACACCATAGGCACACCGAAGTTTAAAATTTTCATTTGCCCATTTATAAACTGTCGTAAGCATTCTACACAAGTTTTGGAAACCATATGGGGAGTCCAAGACTTGTCTTGTTCTCCAAGTTCCACTCCAAAATAAGCAAGATAGGCTAATTTTATGAAATCTGTGATGTTTTTTCTTTTTTTTTTTTTTGCAAAGAGTATTCGCCACAAATGTAGCAAAATGCATTGGGATTGTTTAAACACAAGAAGATTAGAGTTCTTAAAAGGTAATCTCACTATCAGTAATCAAGAGGAAAATAGAAGGCACCCAGTCTTAAACCTTCCAGGAATGTCTTAATTTCAACGTTCTTCTATTTTCTTTATAAAATAATGTTATAGTGTTAGTCATTGGGTCACTGACATTCATCCTCTGATGATAATGAACCAAGAGAAATTTACATGAATATATTGATTCCATACATAAGGTGCTAGACATGTGAAATATGACTTTATACAGAACAGAGGTTTAAACATTTAATAGTAACCTGGATAATGTCATTCATCAAGGTGTGTTCTCACTTCATGCAGTGAAATACTATTAAGATTAACGGCTGAATTCACTGAGCCATTCGCATCAATTGTGCTTGTTTATGATCGATTATAAACTAAAATTGTGTTCGATTATATGCTGTTGTATATCTTCTGTTGCTTCGTCACATCGGTGGCATAAAAAACACAGAGGATAAAAAACATGTACCGCTGATTTTTTAAGAACATCCCCAATATCCAGCTCATTAGCATCCACTTGCACAGCAAATGCTGCTTTGAAATCAGGCCACTGCATTGGTGAAACTAACCAGCGCAATCTTATTTACACGTTCAGAAACCCTATGGCACTGCTAATCCCTAACAAACTTATGCTTTGAACCTAATTGTGAAATTAACAGACAAGCAACATGTGTAGATTAAAGAAAAAACCTCCGCAAATCAGTGTCATGTCAATAATTGTTTTCAGTAGTAAAAGATTCATTTCTATGAATCTCCAATGTGGCTGGAATAGTCGATGTCTCGCTTTACCCGATGACATGACGAAAGAGAAAATTACATTCACCAGCCCAAATTCCTATTTTGCCAGTCTGAGTGTTAAGTCAGACTGGCAAAATATAATCCCAGGAGTTACTAACAATGGTAAGGTCACCCAGGTATGCTTTCCCACCCTGTATCCCATTTGTAAATGTCAGCATTAAAGGATTATCAGGTATATCTTCTCATAAATGCTTTACAGGTGTATATATATTTATACGGTTAATATGTATGAAAATTCCTATGCAATATACATTGGACTTGTCAAAGTCGTCTCTGGAAATAGCTACGGTACTCGCTCTAGTGCGCATTAAAGAACTTGTTGCCTGAGTGTGTGTTCGTAATCACGAAACTGTTCGTCACAAATCGCTCGCCATTAACACATCATTTCTGGTCAGTAATTGCGCATCATGAATGTGGAATTCCCCATTCACACACACACTATGAAATATTTCTTTTCAAGGAACAGGTTGTGCATTGGAATACTAGACTAAACCTCATCTTAAGCTTTTAACAAACTGTTGACCCCTGATTAACCCCTGAGGACTGAAGTAAGATGCAATATGTCCCTGTGGCCGTGAAAAGGTACATTAGTTAGTTTCAGTACATCACAGCTACCAAGGAGGTACTGTGAAATGTCGCACTGTAGCCTTAACTGCTTTGCTAGTCTTGTGTATGTCTATGATGCACGCTAGAAGCTAGAGTATATGCTACTTACGTAGAACTGATATAGATTATAGAAGATCGAGACTGTGCCTGGAGCCTGAATTACAGGGGGTGTGCTTAGCTCATCTTATTATAATATAAGCACTTAATTCTTTATTGAACCTGCATTTGGGCTAAGGTTGGGGCCAGATTTGTGGTTTAACTTGGCCAGGGACTGGTCGCCTGTTTACAGGTTTATTGACGACTTGGGCTGACTCAGGCACAAAATTTCTCATAGACTCATAACTATTATTGTTTCAATCAGGTCTTGTTTGCACTGAGACAAATTAAAAGAATGGCCAACCTTCAGTAGTACTGTGTTCCTCATAGGACTCTACCTTCTACACTATTCCCTCCAGGGACACTTCTGGCTATCACTTCTATCATGTCATCCACTTATACTAGAAACAGCACCGGCCCTAGGACTGACCTTTTTGGAACCCTACTAGTCATATGCGCCCACTCCGACACTTCGTCACGAACTATCACTTGTTTTAATTCTGAGAGGCATTCCCTGATTCGCTGCCGTGCTTTTCCTGTTATTCCTGCCTGCTTCTCTAACTTTCGCTCCAATGTGAAAAGCCTTCTTACAGTCAAAGAAAATGCAATTTACCCATCTGTCTCCTGCATTAATTCTGTAACCTTGTAGTAGAACTCCAATGAGTTTGTGACATTTGATTTTACATCTCTGAAGTCGTGCTAGTTCTCTTATATGAGTCCAATTCTTTCTAGGCGTTCCACTACTGTTCTCCTGATAATCTTATCCATAAATTTACATAATATACATGTCAGAGACACGAGCCTATAGTTTAATGCTGCTTGTCTGTCTCCTTTCTTAGAAGTTGGACTACATTTACTGTCTTCCACTCCTCGAGTAGTAGATTTGTGTGTGTGTGTGTGTGTGTGTGTGTGTGTGTGTGTGTGTGTGTGTGTGTGTGTGTGGTCTCAACTATTTTTATTATCGTTTTCACAAAATTCGTTCAAACCCGGTTGATTTTGCAAGAGTGTGATCTAATGAAACTCGTTGTATAAATGAAAAAAGTTGAATCAATAAAGTCAGAAAAATTAAGAATTAGCTTTCTCAATGAGACCAAAGCTATCATGCGAAGCCATGTTTACTGTTGTTACGACCCACACTTGAACAAATTATACTTCAATATAATTTAAATGAAGCAAGCGCGAAAACTGTTATATAACCTCATTTCTCTCAAAGCTATTCACCGAGGTGTGACTCCAGCAGTGTCTCAGCACTGTTGTGTCTCAGCACTGTTGTGTCTCAGCACTGTTGTGTCTCAGCACTGTTGTGTCTCAGCACTGTTGTGTCTCAGCACTGTTGTGTCTCAGCACTGTTGTGTCTCAGCACTGTTGTGTCTCAGCACTGTTGTGTCTCAGCACTGAGACACAACAGCACTTATACATCTAAGAACATATTTGTGTATATCTCAGTGAATACTGAAAAATATCTGATGACTGGAATAAATCACTAACTGCGAGTAGAGACTAGATAGTGTAACAATATACAAATAACCCGATAATAGGAGAAAGAATCTTATAACGACGTTCCAGTCTGAATTGGACTATTAACTAGTTAATGGACCGAAACGTCGTCATAAGATTATATCTGCTATATGTGGGTTATGTGTGTATAGATAGTGTAGCATCTCGTATAGCATTTACGTACAATAAGCATTTGTAGTAAAGAGTGAGAGCAATATACATCACATAACATACACAGTATAACAGCATATTAACCTGAAATATAAATATTGCAATAGTTTCTGAAGTTTCCGTGTTCATTTCCTGTCGCAAGTTCTCTCGTTGCCAGCGTGTTACAGTTGTTTATATAGCTAATGTTAGGAGTTTGACCCGTATATTACATTATAATATAGCCGGTATGCCATTACAAGTTTAATTAAGTTTTAGTAAGTTATGTGAAATTAGTTGCTTACCTGTTTATAATGGACATTTTGAGTGAAAAAGTTAACGAAATGTGTCTGTGAAACATGTATTAAAGTGACTAAAATGTGTACTTTTCAACTACTTATACGTATCATGTCATTGTTTGCTTTACCTGCTATAGTTACCAGGTTCACTCTCACATGTTCTTCACTACCAACATTTTCTACTCTGTATATCACTTTCTTTTGTCATTCTCATTATTCAATGTCTTGTGTTGACTTGTGATGTCGTATTACTTATTACTTAATACCAACCTCCAACCTTATTAGATGTAAATAATGTTTATGTTGATTATATATTTCATAACTATATTAATAGGTACTTCTTTTTTGGATCTCACTTAATACAAGTTAAGTTTAATAACAATAGTAGTTCTTCGTTATACTGTAGCTCAGCGCCTGTATACGGTCGTGTGTGTACTCACCCATTTGTGGTTGCAGGGGTCGATTCATAGTTCCTGGCCCC
Organism: Cherax destructor; assembly: GCA_009830355.1. Taxonomy (NCBI): domain Eukaryota; kingdom Metazoa; phylum Arthropoda; class Malacostraca; order Decapoda; family Parastacidae; genus Cherax; species Cherax destructor. The sequence continues at coordinate 35,382 of WNWK01017678.1, forward strand.
ACCTCTTCACTGATTGTTATTAGGTCCTTTCTCTCCCTGGTTCATGTGCTTTTTCAAACCCCGTCTTAAAAATATGTATGATTCCTGCCTCCTGGAATAGTGTTGTTCATTAACATCTCTGTTCAAGGCAGGTGAAATTGCAGATCTAGAGAATGTACACAGAACCTTTACTGTACGTATAACTTCCATAGGTTCCATCAAACACCTTAACTACTGGGAACGCCTGGAAGCACTTGACTTGTACTCACTGGAGCGCAGGCGAGAAAGTTATATCATAATCTACACCTGGAGGATTCTGGAGAGACTGGTTCCCAATATGCACTCATAAATCACTCCCTACGAAAGGAAAAGACGTGGTAGGCGATGCAACATACCCTCAGTGAAAAATAGGGGCGTCACTGGTACACTTAGAGAAAACGCAATAAGTGTCCGGGGCCCAAGACTGTTCAGCAGCCTCCCACCAGCCATAAGGGGCATTACCATTAGACCCCTGGTTGTCTTCAAGAGGGAGCTGGACAGAAACCTAAAGTCGGTGCAGGATCAGCCGGGCTGTGGTTCATACATTGGACTGCGTGATGCCAGCAGCAACAGCTTCGTTGATCAGACCCTGATCCACCGGGAGGCCTGGTTGTGGACCGGGCCGCGGGAGCGTTGATTCCCGAAATACCCTCCAGGTAGACTCCAGGAAGACTACGTAACTTTCTAGACTATTCCACTTCCTGACAACTCTATGACTGAAAAAAAAACATCTTCCTAATGTCCCTTTGATTCATACGAGTCTTCAACTTCAAATTGTGACCCCTTGTTTCTGTGTCCCATCTCTGGAATATCCTGTCTTTGTCCTCCTTGTCAATTCCTTCCAGTATTTTATATGTCGTTTTCATGTCTCCTCTTACCCTCCTGACCTCCAGTGTCGTCAGGCCGATTTACCTTTACCATTCTTGGTAGGACAATCCCATTAGCACTGGGACTAGTCTTGTTACAAACCTTTGCACTTTATCTAATTTCTTGACGTGTTTGACCAGGTGAGGATTCCAAACTGGTGCTGCATACTCCAATATGGGCCTGACGTATATAGTGTAGAGTCTTGAACGATTCGTTACTGAGGTATCGGAACGTTATTCTCAGGTTTGCCAGGCGCCCATATGCTGCAGCAGTTATCTGATTGATGTGCACCTCAGGAGATGTTCTCGGTATTATACTCAACCCAAGATCTTTCTCCTTGAGTGAGGTTTGCAGTCTTTGGCCACCTAGACTATACTCTATCGGCGGTCTTCTTTGCCCTTCCCCGATCTTCATGACTTTGCATTTGGCAGGGTTAAAATCAAGTCAATTGCTGAACCAGGCTTGAAGCCTGTCCAGGTCTCTTTGTAGTCCTGCCTGATCCTCGACCGATTTAATTCTTCTCATTAACTTCACATCATCTGCAGACAGGGACACTTCTGAGTCTATCCTGTCCGTTATGTCATTCACATATACCAAAAACAGGACAGGTCCTAGGACTGACCCCTGTGGAACCCCGCATGTCACAGGTGTCCACTCTGATACCTCGTCACGTACCATGACTCGTTGTTGCCTCCCTGTCAGGTATTCTCTGATCCATTGCAGTACATTTTCCTGTTATGTGTGCCTGATCCTCTAGCTTTTGCATTAACCTATTGTGAGGAACTGTGTCGAAGGCCTTCTTGCAGTCCATGAAAATGCTGTCTATCCACCCCTCTCTCTCGTGTCATTACCACATAGGTGCGAAATTTTTTCACATCTAAATTTCACACCTAGGTATAAAGGGTCCTTATGGAGGAGACCTACAGAACAAAACCCTACTACTATAATGACTTATAAAATACTGAGAGGAATCGACAAGGTGAACAGAGACAGGATGTTCCAGAGATGGGACACAGCAACAAGGGGTCACAGTTGGAAGATGAAGACTCTGATGAACAACAGGGATGTTAGAAAATATTTCTTCAGTCACAGAGTTAACAGGAAATGAAATAGTCTGGGAAGTGACGTAGTGGTGGCAGGATCCATTCATAGTTTAAGAAAAGGTATGATAAGGCTCATGGAGCGGGTAGAGTGACCGAGTAGCGGCCAGTGAAAAGGCGGGGCCAAGAGCTGTGACTCGACCCCTGCAACCACTACTAGGTGAATACATCTGAGTACACACACACATACACACACATACACACTCAGACACACACACACACACACACACACACACACACACACAGGTGTGTAGAGAAAGGGACTTTATAGTAGGTACCATCCAGTCTGGGGAGTACAAGATAGTCATTGCAGTGATGTATAACCCACCACAGAACTGCAGGAGGCCAGGAGAAGAGTATGACGAGAACAACAGAGCAATGGTGGACACCCTGGCGGAGGTGGCAAGAAAAGCGCACATGAGCAGAGCGAAGTTACTGGTCATGGGCGATTTCAACCACAGGGAGATCGACTGGGAGAACCAAGAACCACGTGGGGGTCCAGAAACTTGGAGAGCCAAAATGATGGACGTGGTACTGGAAAACCTGATTGATGCACCAAAATGTCAGGGACACGACCAGAGAGAGAGGAGGGGACGAACCAGCAAGACTGGACCTTGTATTCACCCTGAACAGCTCAGATATCGAGGACATAACATACGAGAGCCCCCTGGGAGCCAGCGACCATATGGTGCTGAGTTTGAGTACATTGTAGAGCTACAGGTGGAGAGGAAAAACGGTACTGAAAGAGACAAACCAGACTTTAAAAGAGAGGACTACACGGGTATGAGTAATTTCCTGCAGGAGGTTCAGTGGGAAAGGGAAATGGAAGGACAGTCAGTAAATGAAATGATGGAATACATAGTGACAAAGTGCAAGGAGGCAGAGGAACTGTTTATACCCAAAGAAAAAAGATTAAATGGGAAGCCAGAAAGAGCCCCTGGTTTCCCAAAGGTACAGAAGGCAAAGGACCCAAGTAAACAAAGAGATTAGTCGAAGAGCAAGAAACGAGTATGCACAGGTACGGAGGGAGGCCCAGAAACAGTACGAAAATGACATAGCATCGAAAGTCAAGTCTGACCCAAAACTGATGTACAGTCACATCAGAAGGAAGACAACAGTCAAGGTCCAGGTGATAAGGCTGAGGAGAGAAGAGGGGGAACTCACAAGTAACGATGAAGAGGTATGTGAGGAACTCTACTCGAGGTTTAAGGAAGTATTCACAGTGGAGGCAGGAAGGCAGCTGGGTAGACAGGACGGGGTGCATCATCAACAAGGGATGTATTAAGTGCTGGAGGGCATACACACAACTGAGGAGGAGGTGAAGCAGTTACTCAGTGACCTTGATACCTCAAAGGCGATGGGTCCGGACAATATCTCCCTGTGGGTCCTTCGGGAAGGAGCTGAGGTTCTGAGTGTCCCACTTACCATAATATTCAACACATCCCTTGAAACTGGGCAGCTACCTGAGGTATGGAAAAATGCCAACGCATTCCCCATCTTTAAAAAAGGAGACAGAAAAGAGGCACTAAACTATAGACCGGTATCACTTACGTGTATAGTGTGCAATGTCTTGGAGAAAATCATCAGGAAAAGAATGGTGGAGCATCTGGAGCTGAACAAGATAATCAACGCCAGACAGCACGGAATCAGGGAAGGCAATTCCTGTGTAACAAACCTTCTGGAGTTCTATGATAAAGTAACAGAGGTAAGGAAAGAGAGAGAAGGGTGGGTTGACTGCATTTTCCTGGACTGCAGGAAGGCCTTCGACACAGTTCCTCATATGAGATTAGTAAATAAGTTGGAAGACCAAGCGTGTATAACAGGAAGGGCACTGGAATGGATCAGGGAATACCTCACAGGGAGGCAACAATGGGTCATGGTGCATGATGAGGTATCACAGTGGGCGCCTGTGACGAGCGGTGTACCGCAGGGGTCATTCCTAGGACCAGTGCTATTCTTGGTATGTATATGGGAATGACATGACGGACGGGATAGACTCAGAAATGTCTCTTTTCGCAGATGATGTGAAATTAATGAGGAGAATCACATCGGATGAGGACCAAGCAGGACTTCAAAGAGACCTGGACAAGCTTGACATCTGGTCTAGCAACTGGCTTCTCGAATTTAATCCCACCAAATGCAAAGTCATGAAGATCGGAGAAGGGCAAAGAAGACCGCTGACAAAGTACAGGTGGACAAAGGCTACAAACCTCGTCAAAGGAGAAAGACCTTGGGGTGAGTATAACACCAAGGACATCTCCGGAAGCACACGTCAACCAGGTAACTGCGGCAGCAGTTACCTGGCAAACCTAAGATTAGCGTTCCGTTACCTTAACAAGGAATCGTTCAAGACACTGTACACCGTGTACGTTAGGCCCATACTAAAGTATGCAGCACCAGTCTGGAACCCACACCTGGTCAAGCACGTCAAGAAACTAGAGAAAGTGCAAAGGTTTGCGACAAGGCTAGTTCCACAATTCAGGGGACTGTCCTATGAAGAAAGGTTGAAGGAAATAGGACTAACAACACTGGAAGACAGAAGGATTAGAGGAGACATGATAACGACATATAAAATACTGCGGGGAATCGACAAGGTAGATAGTGACAGGATGTTCCAGAGAGGGAACACTAAATCAAGGGGGCACAACTGGAAGCTGAACACTCAGATGAGTCAAAGGGATGTTAGGAAGCATTTCTTCAGCCATAGAGTAGTCAGGAAGTGGAATAGTCTAGCGAACGATATAGTGGAGGCGGGAACCATACATAGTTTTAAGACAAGGTATGATAAAGCTCATGGAGCAGGGAGAGCAGAGACCCAGTAGCGGACAGCGAAGAGGCGGGGCCAGGAGCTGAGTCTCGACCTCTGCAACCACAATTAGGTGAGTACAATTAGGTGTGTGCACACACACACACACACACACACACACACACACACACTCACCCACACACACATACACACACACACACACACACACAGCCCGGTGGCCTGGTGGCTAAAGCTCTCGCTTCACGCACGGAGGGCCAGGGTGGGGCGGAAACATTTCGAAGTGTTTCCTTACACACACACATATACAACAGGCCTAGTGTCTAATCGACATGTGCCTAGGACAAAATGGTAACTAACGCGCGCACGCACACACACACACACACACACACACACACACACACACACACACACACACACACACACACACACACACACAAATCTGTTACCACATGCTATGTTCAGGAACAATGGTCAAACAAGGAAATTGAAATATTACCAAGATTATTCCATACTGGATTATAACTGAAGGCCAGCAAAATTAGTAAGTATTATTTGCGTGAGGCAGACCATGTATTTTAGTGCAACAAACATGCTTCATAAGTCTGAATGGATGAGGAAATGACCTGAGGCAGCTGGCAGGAGCGGATATGACATTCTTGTTTAAAAATTCATGGTCGAATTTACAAAATAATTGAAAGTGATCCTTCAGAATACTCATATTTATGTATTGAAACATGTAACGTAAATGTAGGTGTACTAAGGATATTTTTTATTTGACTAATATAACATTAGTAGTAGGGAAGTAGGCATGAAGGTTCATTCAGGTATCAGTGCGCATGTGTAGATATCCTTGGATAGCCAAAAAAAGAGGCAAACAGAATGACCTATTGAGGTCCTAACCCTTCGACATACAGCAGTACAAAGGAACACATAGATAATCGCAACATGATGATTGCAACTAGTTTAGTTGTTTACTCTATTAGGTTGTTAGTGGAGTTCAAAGAAAAATTCAGGAATTGTCTAGTTATTATCGTAGAGAATACTGGGAAAACTACAGAGATCCATAAATAATTCAAGCATACTGACACTGAGAATAATGGTAGGCAGCACCTAGAACACATGCTGAGACCCTCCCGAGTGGTTCTGGAATATCCTAGAAGTCCCCGAGATATGGGGGCCTTCATTTCTCCTGGTGCTACCTTTGACACATTGCACAGCTCCTGATGACGCACTGAGAAGTGTGAATATCATTGTTCACACACACACACACATATATATATATATATATATATATATATATATATATATATATATATATATATATATATATATATCTGGCACCTCTGCCAGAGAGAGGCTGTGGGCATCCTGCTCTGTGGTTTTGGCACAATATCGTCCAATCAAGAACTGCTACCAGGATTATCATCAACAGGCTGGTGTGTGAATATCTGCAGCTGGTGTTGGAAAGTGCTACAAGACTCTACATCATCTCTCCCACTTTAGAACCAAGAAAAGTGTTGTGCATGTGAAGTCAGTGAGGAACATAACGGTCACCTATGGGTGGGTGAGGGAAGGCCTAATGGGGGTGAAGGAGGCAGAGGTGAGGGGTAAAACTATTTCCCCTTCCCCTTCCCCAAACAGGCGCGCGTGTGCTCATGCTATGATAATGGAGTGTTTGTTCA